>VZTZ01007894.1:116289-128208 GCA_013400955.1 Drymodes brunneopygia | reverse complement strand
AGTATAAATATTGAAATATTTTTAAGAAATATTGCAGTATGCATTATAAAGATAACATTTTTACTAAATAAATAAGGAATGATATTGCTGAAATTGTTGTTATATCAAAGATAATGAAAATGAGAATCAGGCCTAAGTGGTCTTTTGTTAATCTTCAGTCGGTACAGTACTGATTTTTAATGATATATCTTCTTAGATTCTGAGACTCTATTGATTTCGTAGTATAACAGGATATTTAAAAAATTGTAAAGAAGAAAAGTCTGTGGCAGGCATTACTTAAGCACTGTGCAACATGTGTATTTAATTTTTTCAAAGTCTGAGATGATTGAACAGTTGTTTTTGAAACAACTTACGGGAGTATAGTAAAGAATCTAGTGTTAATTTAGCTTTTTAAATCTTGTGAACTCAAATGAAGGGTTGCCAGGAGTGATTTAGAAGATGACATGTAATTATATTAGTGTTTGTAAGTTTACTAAATCACTTTTCAAAATACATTGAAAGGCATTATAACAAGAAATACAGATATGTGGTAAACTGATATAATTGTTAGTATAAGTTGTGCACATGCAATGACCAATAGGATTGTGTTGCAAATTGTAATGTATTATAGAGACTCGTAATTGACTGTGTTTGCTGATTACATTGTCATTCTTTGATATTCCAGAAGACAGGTAACTAATACAATGACAACCCACTTTAATGCACTTCCAGTGAATATATAGTCAAATTTCATGCACATATGTCTGTATATGGTTCATCAGAAAATGTATTCACTTGGTAATTCTTTTTCTACAATAATTATATTTCCCTTTTCTAATTAAAATTTGAAAGCCAGAGAACATATGAAGCAAATAAGGATTCTAAGCATTCAGAAATTATACCAATATTGTTAATTTCTACAGAACATATTTAATAATTTGTTAATTATGTTGCCAAATATAACTTTTCATTAGATATTGAATAAATTTTCATAATTTACATCTTATAACTTCTAGACTGCTAAATAAATATGTCCTTTTTTATATTAGTTAAGTGTTTACTACTAGAGTAGATGACTATATCTTTTTAAAACGTGATTTTCATGTGAACACATAAGTATACATATGTTCTTCTACTTGTAGGTGAAACAAAAAAGATAGTCACACTGACCATTTTAGATGATCCAGAGCCAGAGGATGATGAAAGCATCATAATCAGCCTAGTGCATACTGAAGGAGGGAGTAGGATTCTGCCCAGCTTCGACACTGTCACAGTAATTATCCTGGCAAGTGACAATATGGCAGGAATCATTGGCTTCCAGGCAGCTGGAAGGTCTGTTATTGGACGTGAAGGTGGGTTCTGTGTGTTGACCACACTCAGTTTGTTCAAGGGGAGCTTCCATCTCTGTGCTTTCTGTTGATAATGATTCAGTGATTGTATCACTGTTCAGAGAATGCCAGCAATCAGAGAATAACCACGTACTTAGCATACATTTCTTTGGATTTTTAACTCTTACAAACATAGCACTTAAATGAAATCTGTGGAAAAGATGAATAGACCATTTCCAAAACCATATTTCACCATCTGTTCTTTCCCTTCCTTTTTCTGAAGGTTATGCCTTGCTTCTATTGGCATTGCATTTCTAAGCTCCTTTTAGAATTTCTTATTAATTTATACCATATTCCAGAACTGTATATAAGTCCCATCATACAGACCAATTACTAATCTGAAGTAAATGTTATCTATCACTGACTTAAAATTAATTTTAAATCATCTAGAAAATATTCTCACAGGAAAAAATAGGAAAAATCTTCCATCTTTCTAAAGTTTCTCCTCATATTTTTTATGGTAGCTTATTTTAGGAGTGTGACAATCTTGATGTCATAATTCAGTCATGAATTTGGAGACCCGTAATAGTTTGATATGTAGTGGCTACTAGTGTTTTAGAGAGCATGTTTCATATTTTGCCTACAGTTTGGTACAGTTCTGCATAAAATAGTAACAGTTCAAATGGTGACTGCTCTTGTTAGCCTTTGCTGGAATCTCAGTGTATTTCAGGCTCAAATTTCTGTGATGTGTAAACTGGTGGGTAGAGAAAACTAACAGAAATTTTATTGTCCAGGAATGTGTGCACTGAATTTTCTTCTTTTGGAAGAAAAATCTGTCTCAAAAGAACATGGTCTGTTTTTTTCCCGTAATAAAAGGGCGCCATAAGCTTTTGGATTTTCTTTAGATATAGTTTGTGTTAATTCTGGCATGCCCAGTTTCTGTCATTTAGTACTCCACATTAGTGGTTCTGATCTGCCTGACAGGCCAGCTACAGTCAGGCAGTCTAGAAACAGCTGCTAATGAGCCCAAGGAATTAATACAAACCATCTCATTTCACAAGGTTATGAAGACCTTGTATACTCTCCACTGGTTAAGTATTAGTCATAGCATGCTGAAGCCGAAAGTTTTTATCTGGAGCTGAAATACTCTGCTGTATATAGTATGTATAACTGATAGTGCTATAACTGATTCTAATTCCTTAGCTTATGAAAAATAGTGCATTGCATTCTAGCAAGAAAAGACAGCCAAATTAGTTGGCTTTGATAAAAAAAGGGAATGAGCTAAGGCCTTCTTTTGATTTCAGTGTTTTTATTTCATTTTCATTATCAAGATTTTTGTAATGAATGCAAACATTATCAGACACAAATCCAATTAGTGTTGTCTTTTCTATTTATTATATTGAACAGTTTCTGTTAAGCAACTCAGTGTTTTTTTCAAGGTGTACATATTATTTATCCCTGTGGGGAGAAAAGATTTGAAAAACTGAAGATTGGTGAGAAAAGGGAAAAATAAGTTTCTTTTAGAATTGTTTTCACTGAAAGACCAACCCTGCATATGGGAGATGTCAGAAAATACTCAGTGTGAGAAGCTTTTAGGTGTTTGTATTTGTTCTGGATTGTTGGCTATCAACCAAAAAGAAATGGATTTTTCTCACAGAAAATAACAGGATGTTGTTAAAGACTTAAAAGTCTTTCCCATAGACTTGGACCTCTTTGTAAGGGGGGGAGGGAGTTAAGAGGGTTGGTGAAACATAGCCTGGTGAAGGATTTGTGCATGGTCCAGGCCTTTTGATGTTAACACAGTGCTCAGGCCTGAGCACTTTTTGCCCTGCTAATATGGAATAAGTTTATCAGTGTAGGTGTCCCTGTTGTGACAGTTACTTAATGGAATAAATCTGTTCTTCACTCTTCAGCTGTGGTTCATGGCTGTCTTGGTGTTACCTGCATATCTTCAGCTCACACAGTCACCATATTGAGGGCAAAGGCAGCACTTAAGTACAGGCAGAACATGCAGCAGTTGTATGGCTATGACTGAATTAGATGAAAACACACTACAATAGCTTGAAATAAGGAACAGCAGGAGTATGGATTAGGTCCCCTTTTCCTTGATAAAAGCAGAAATCTAAAGAAAGTTTTTAATTGGCAAAATATTAAAAAAAAAAAGACAAAATACTGAAATTAACCTAATAGTACTTTCACTCTTCAGAAATCAGTTTGTATTTTTGTTAGTATTTCTTCCTGGATAGGAATAACAAAGATTTTGGTAAATCTGGCTGAGGTTTACATGGGTCAGTAGTTGACTACTGGATGGTCTTCAATTGTGATGAATTGTACTTCAGGTTTCTTCTGGGTGCTTGGATTACAGTGTATCAGGGTTCTGCATCATGAAGTATTTTACAGTCTTCAGTGAAAATTTTTTATATTACATTATGTTGCATTGAAATAACCTTTGTCTAAATTGTGTGTTCTGTGATGATACTAAAGTAATTATTATTTCTGTCAAATATTTATTTGTTTGCAATGGATGTGCAAAATTCTCTAATGGGATAGAACAGATTTCGGGGCAGTGTTAAATGATATGAAAAATTAGCCTTAGTGCAACCTGTAAATTGTCAATCTGTCCTCAGATACCTGAATTTAGAAGCAGAATTCTTGTGATGTCACTAAATTTTGAATTCTGTTGTTTCCTTTGAAATAGTGTGGGACAACTTAAAACAAGGCTTAAATGAAGTTTGAAATGAGGAGACTGATAACATGCTAATTCTACGTATTAGAAAATCGGTGTATACAATTTTTGTATTGCATCTTCACAATTTTTTCAGTTTATTATATTAAGCTCTTTTGAAGTTTGCTGTTAATTTCTATCTCATTCATAGCCAATATATTGATTTCTCTCAAATATTTCCTTACCAAACAGAGAACACATCCAGAAAGTGATCAATATTTTTCTGCCAGTTTTAGATATGCAATACTGTCCTGCAATATAATATGCCAGAAAAACCAGATAAACATCCCAATTTGGTATTCTTTGAGTTACACAGTCAGTGAGAGTAGCTGTGATGCTTAATTCTGTATACCATGGACTAAGAACATAACCTAACCCTGCATCTGCTCTTTCCCTTTCACAGATGTATCTCAGTGTTTCTCAATAGGGTGGCTTTTAAGTGAGTACATAACACAAACTGAAAGATGGAATTTTTCCCAGTATCCCAATAGCAGAAAAAATTCAAGTCAATTTATATCAATACTAAGAAAGTAATTTTCAGTCAGTTGAGGATGGACCTAAGTTTATGTTATTATTTCCAAGCACCTCAAGATTATAAATTTCTGCGTATTTAATGTCCTTGAAAACTAATTCCACACTCTATATACTGGCAAACTTCCATTCTGTGAACTGGAAAAATGCTGGTGACATACAGATGTAATACACTTACATATTACAAGTACGCATCTCTCCTTTAGTGTGAATGTATTGCATAATTTTACTAAGTTCACCTGCTGATCTATTTCATGTTAATATATGTTAATTTTCCATGCCCATATTTAAAATATTTAATTTTATATCAACTATTCATTTTGCATAAATGTATATAGGTATTTAATACTTTATATAAATTTTATTAATTTTTCAAAAATTTCTATAGAGTTTACTCTTTAAGTGACCATTTGGTTAAATATTATAAATGTGGAAAAAATACCATAATTACTTCTTATAGATGCATATTTTCATTTGATACTTATTATCTCTGAAATGATAATAAGCTGTTAAAAATTAATTTTAAATTATGAAACATTAATATTCTGCTTCTAAATACTGTCCTTTTAAAATTATGAATTGTTACTCTTTTTCTGGATGTTTTCTAACTGATGACATTTGTAAATGGATGTAAATGTAAATGGAACTTACAGGTAACTACAAGCATTTTCCCACATGCACTATGTAAAGCCACAAGACACTGCAGATGTTAGGGACATGTCTATTCCTTGCCAGTTAGCTGCTGTGGAAAACTGTGTTAAAGCTGTGTATAGAGCGTTGATTCTCTGAATAGCTCACAAACAGATACTGCTCATCTTTTTGCGCATGTTTTGAAAGCAGTTATGCATATGTACCAGGTTCCTTTTTATTTTGATAGCTTTCTCCAAGAATGAGCTTAGTTCATAAAAACCCATGAGGGAAGAGTTTAGATTTGTGGTTTGTTTTTTTTTTTTTAATATTCATAAAAAAGATGTTACATAACTACTGAGAAGCTCACTGTTAAAAATATTAAGGTTATACAGAAGAACGTAATTTAACTGTGATTCATATTTTTTGGTTTTCATTTTAATAAGAAGAACCCCCAAAATATTGCATTTTGTCCTTTGCTCCTAGGAGAACAACTGCAATTCCATATTATAAGAACTCCCCCAGGACTGGGAAATGTTACTGTTGAGTGGAAGATAGTTGGACATAACGTACAACAGAACTTTGAATACTATTCTGGAATACTCTTTTTTCCTGAGGTGAGTCCATAAGCAAATCCAATAGCTACAAGAGAATATTGTAATTTAAAGTGAGCTGATGAAACAAGTATGCTTTTATAGCAGTCTTCTTTGTCTTGATGTGATTAAGCGGCAGGGAGTTTATAGTTTTCAGTATTGCAACTTGGCATTTCTTAAAAGTATTGCTTAAAATACATATAATAGAATGACATTACTTGCACTCTGTACACTAATGACTAATCAATTTATCCATAACATTTATAGGGGATATTAAATACAACATTATATGTCCACTTGCTGGATGATCACATTCCAGAAGAAAAAGAAGAATACCGGGTCATCCTATACAACATCAAAACAGAAGGTAATGCAGAACTACAGGCTGCTATATCTGCTATATCTAAAATTACTATTTAATAGCATAATATTTTTGTGTGTTTTAAACCATTGTTGAAGTGTAGGACTAAGAATATTGAAAATGTTGCAAACTATGCAAAATTTGTTCACATTTTATTGAAACAGGCTTGACACTTCTGTGTATTTATGTATACATATAATACAGGTGTCATAAAATAAATGGATATTTTTATCTTTTAAACAGTCTTGTCTATCAAGCTCTCTTTCTGATCTGTCTCTGAATTATGGGGGGTCAGAATATTTTACTCTTTCATTTAAATTGTAATGAGAAAAAAGGCATGAAGCCTCATCCCTTCTGAAATGATTCTTGAACTGGAATTAGTGTCTAAACACCAAACTAACCTGGCATGGGTGGTGCTGCTGATAGGTGCCTTGCCAACTTGCCTTAATAATGTGTTTACTCTTGTAATCCTTTAGGATAAGTATAAATTAATACAGTTATTCATCAAGGCAACACTTGCAGTAATTTCTTAATGGAATGATTGAGAAGTTGGATATAATTTTAACTTTTATAATGAATTCCTAGAAAAACTTTCTCTTCCCTTTAACAGTAGAAGTCGTTTAGGAAAGTTAATATTTAGCATTGTCTCTTCAGGTTTTCTCATTTCTTAGTACAGTCTTGAACTCTATACTTCTCATGCATACAACTTTTGTTGTGATTGATTTTCCTGTGCCTGTTATAGAATGCAATTACATATACATTCCACACCATCTGTAAACTTCAGTGAGCATATCATGATGTGTTTGGTTTGATTTCATTTGCAGTGTTACTGGCTGTCATTTGTGCATAAAAATATCAGTAATGTAAGACAAACTTTATTTACCTAACACTATTAACTGTAGTCCATTGATTCTTTTCCAGGTGTTTCTCCTTCTGGTGCTGCTGTTTTGGATAGTCAAGGATATGAAGCTGTTCTGACAGTAGAAGCTAGTGATGAACCCCATGGAGTACTGAATTTTGCTTCTCCGTCCAGGGTAGTTTTACTTCCAGAGGAAAACAAAACAGTTCAACTTTTTATTAACAGAGAATTTGGATCTCTAGGTTTGTATAACATCTCCAAGAGAAATTAAATTTTGTTTTCAAAATCATTAGACAAATGAATGCCATGACAGGGAGGCTGCAAATTCTGGGAAATCTTGGATACAACTGATATTTTCAGAACATCTAGGCTCCTTACTGCAGGCTTGGAAACTAAGTTTTCATTAAAACTGAAGCCATAGCCTTTAATTCCACAGCAAGGGGTCTGGGAGCTATGACGTAGCTAGTTGGCTATTAGGGTTGTACTTTTATGTCTAACAAATCTCTCTTGAATTGTTAGTCTGTGCAGAAGAAACATGAGAAAAACATGATAAAGAACATGAGAAAAGGAGCTTATATAGAATTATCATTCCCACAGCATCCCCTCTATCAGGTTCCAGAATCTGACAGTTTAGGAATATCCCATGGAAAAAGTTGCATTGAGGCCTCTGAATTCAGTTGATGCCTCTCCTAAGAATTCTGTATTTATTTTTAATTCAATTTTCCATTTAAAATCAAATTAAATGGTACTAACTTCAATGGTGTACTGTGTGCCAAAATATTTTCTTGTGTTTGATTCCTGAGTACTTTGACTTCCATAGAGAGATGACATTCATAATCATTTCCTATTTATATTTTTAGACTATATTTAGACCTCAGTGATAATCTCTCTTAGTTTCTTTCATCTCTTTTGAAATGAAGTGATCAGCTGAAATAAACATTAAAGATCTGGACACATTTCAGATTTGTAGAGAAATTTTAATGCCATTTCTAAGTTTCCCCATTTCTTTTTTAATGTCAATCAGTATCTAAATTACCTTTCAAACACTACTTTGGAAACAATTTATTCTAAGTATCCATTGTAAATGTAAAATCTCTCAATTGAACTCCATCATTATTTATTAAAACTAGGATTCTTTTATACCTTATGTTTTATTTCATGCAGATTAGCTTTGAATTTCATTTGTCATTTTATCTCCAGGATCACTCTCTTTAAATTTACAGCTTGACTTACTCTGGCAGATTAGTGAGATGTGGCTTTATTATTAAAAAAAAAAAGTCTAGCTTTTCCTTTAGTAAAATTTATCAGTGTGTTTCCTAATTTTTGTTCTCTATCAATATCTGTGTCAGTCTTTCTGGGAAGGAAACTAAATTTAGAACTCTCCTTAGAGCCTTTCTTAAATGACAGTCATTCCTGAAACACTCTACTTTCTTTGACACCAAACCTGGTATTAATAATACATTAAATGTCCCAGGTATGTAATGTAATATTTGCAGCCCACAGCACCTCAAATATATGAATAAATTGGGTCCTAATGCTTTTTGGGTCCTGTAGTGTTGCAAAATCATTAAAGGGTAGACTGAAAGAAATAAGTCCCATTGGCTCAAGATTAGTGTTTTAATCCTCTGGTTTGCGGTTATGTGTTTAAGTTTTTCAGTGAGGATTTAATCTCTTCTTTGTCTATTCTAGTAAGCATTATATCAGAATTGAAAAATGTGAGGTTTTTTTGGTCACATTTTGAACAGGTGCTATCAATGTTACATATGCCACAGTTCCAGGATTGGTTTTCTTAAGTAATCAGACAGAAGGGACCTTGGCTGAACCAGGAGCTGATTATGTAGCTGTTTCTGACTCAGTGATTTTGGAAGAAGGAGAAACATCAACTGCCATAAATGTTACTATTCTAGAGGTAAATTCTATATCCTTTCCCTCTGTACTTGTCTGTATAGAAAACTGAAAAGGAATATTGTGGAACCTGAAGTTTGCAAGCTATATTACTTGGAGCTATTGATTTTATTGTAATTTAGAAAGACTGCTTAGGTCTTTAATGGTAAAATCATGGAAGGACAAATAATTAGAGAAAATAGTGCTACTTATAGTTAAATGAAATTTAACTCTCTCATTAAGACTTTATTTTCTGGTATTCAGACCTGTGTAATTCATTGCTTGCTACAGCCTCTTACTGTATCAGTGGTTGCTATTTGTGCCTTTAAAATTGAGCAGAAATTTATTCATGCCTAGTTCAGTGCCATCACAGTCTTTTACATTAAATATAATATTGTGCTTCATAATTAACATTTTATGTAAAAGTGTTCCAGGAAAATGGAAACATAAATTAATTCTAGTGTTGCTATAAGGTTAGAGACTTCTAGTGTGTTGCTTTTTGGGAAATTCTGTGATTGTTTCTTAAAGAAAATGAAAAGAGGATATATTGGATTTGTGTTTTGTAGGATGAAGTACCAGAAGTGCAAGAATTCTTCTTGGTTAATTTAACTTCAGTGGAACTTATCATGAACCATTCAACTTCCTCCCCACCTAGGCTGGGTAAAACAACTTACAAACAATTGTGTTTAATTTTATTTTTATATCAATTGAATGCACATTATATTACTCTGTCATATCATTATTCCACTTGCCACTTCCCAAGAAAGCCAGCATGGGACAGAGTATTCTGCAAGGAACATTGTAGAACATCAAACTTAGTCCTTATTACACTGGCTTCTTGCTTTTCAAAGCCCTGTAAAAATTATAAGACAATTTTCATTGAGGAGTTATTTAATAATTATTAGCAGTTGGACAACACAGTTATTTCAGAACTTGCATTGGTAATATATTAATGTGATTTTCATTTCCAAGTACATGATGGAAACAAGTATGTACAAAGAATTCCTTCAAGTAGTTCCTTTGCTCACTCTTTCAAAAGTCTCTTTTTATTACTCTTTATCAGATTCACTTTTAGGAGTCATGATCTGCTGTATTCCTACTCTTCCACAGAACTTCTTTTATTGTTTGCTTATTTAGGTCCTCATTCTGCTGCTGAACTGAGTAGCATAGCTACCACTCACTTTAAAGACAGTTGGGTTATCCTGTGGCACCAGTGACTAATTATGCTGATTATTTCTAACCACTTCTGTGACTCTTTTTCCCTTTCTTTGCATGCGTATTGAAGTGACAGAGTTAATTCGTTACAGACTGAAAGGTAACTTACAAGACTGATTGCTGATGTGTAGACACTGAGCTGTGATTAGTTGAGTCTAAAATTTAAAACATAAAAAGAGTAACATTAAAGTATGAAGGCTTCCTGAGTTAAATTGTTCTGAGCAAGGTATAATCTTACCTTCTGCCACAAGTGATTAGCAGTCTGCATCATGACCGTTTGACCCTGATGTACTTAGGATGATCAGATCTTAATTTTAATCCATGAGACAAAAGTTTGTCGTCATTATAAAATGTCACAATTAATTCTGTTATCAACTATTTTCTAATCTTGTTTTCCCATTTTGTGTATTTTCTTTGTTATGATTGAGGATTAAAATCCTTGCTGGTGCAGTGCATTTGTTAAGGATTTAGTAATCCCGTACCCCATATAAAATCTGGAATATACTTCTAGGGGTCTAATATCAAAAGTAGTGGGTGCTCTGCACATGATACTGATGTGCAGTTAATTATATACATCTGGGATATATCATAAATGCTGTCTGTGTCTTAGCCATGTGCATGCAATATGTGATGTAGGTCTGGGGTGTCTGTGACATGCAGAGTTAAACACATGGAACTTAAGTGACCTTTAATTCTGATCTGAGACTTCATGGGTATGGAGAAGAAAGAGAAAACATAAGGACAGTTCTGTTTTCCCCATGCTGCTCTTGCTCCATTCCATCCTCTCAAAAAGGTGGAAGAAAAGGCCCAACTCTAATACAAAAGTGCAAGGAATTAAGAAAAGGGAAAATGTTGATACTTGAGAATGATAAAAGAAAAATTGAATAAACTTAATGGATAGAAGAAAGATTTAAGATGGGGTAAAATGGCAGGAGGGTATTAGGGGAGAGGAAGGATGCCAGATGTGAAATAAGAGGTCTGATGTTGAAAGTGAAGTATTCTAGATCTTGAGTGAGTTGGTCAGACTGTGACATGACAAGGTAAAATACCAGTTAGGAAGCTGATGGTTCTATATGCACTGTAATCCCTATGGATTTCTAAACCTTTTTGCTGTCTGTGTAGAGGTGTTGCAGCTGCTGCTCATGTGCATCACTAGCTCATAGTGTCAGGTTTGTATTCATGGCAGTGATCTTTTTCTTTTATTCAGTTTCATCTGATTTGATAGAAATCTCTCTGATGGATCTAAAAATAGTATATTTACTAAAGATTTAGTGGAGTCAATTTGTTTTGTAGAAATTATCAGCCTTAATTTCTTTTTAATTTTTATTAAAGGTAAATTGACATAAGGTAGTCAAGTGATGCTGTTTGAACAAAATAAGTCATTATTTTCTCAGAAGAATCAAGTTCTGACTGTCAAGTTCTGGTCTCTGAAATTAGTGGAAATTGCTGCTGTTAATCTGTTATCCAGGGTTTTCACAAGGCAATGCATACAGTAGTCTTACAGAGTTATTGTGAAGATTCATGTTTTTTTGTAGTAAAAGAATGTCACAGTACATAAACTAACTAAAAGGAAATCAATAATTCTTTTTTTATAGCAGAATCTGTGGCATGTGCCATTAAGATTTATTATAAGGCACTGAAACCTGAATACAAGATTATATACTGGATCATTTATTATTCTTTCTTACTCATTTTCCCTGACATATTCAGAATGGCACAGTCTGCAAAACATTAAATATCATCATAATAAAAACACACAATGAATTAAAATTTTATGAATTAAGACTTGATAGCAAATCTTGCTTTTATCATTTTTT
>VZTZ01007894.1:102021-116279 GCA_013400955.1 Drymodes brunneopygia | reverse complement strand
TTTTTTTTTTTTTTAAATTTACTAAATGTAATGGTGGTAATTCAAGGCACTATGTTGCAGCTCTAATAGTAAGCTAGTGAGGACAGATTTTCTTTAAGCCTTTCCAAGTACCTTGCCCACTTCATTTTCTCCTCTACATTTTGGAAATGGAAAATTATGTATTTCTTCTACAACATTAGTAAAGATATAAAGAAATTCTTCTGTTATTCTTGAAAATAATGAAAATAAATTCTGTTGATCTTACATACTTGTTCTTCTGTTTTGCATTTTAGATGTGGAAGGTTTAGCTTCTCAAATTATTATTGATGCTAATGATGGAGTAAGTGGAGTAGTTGAATGGGAAAGTACCAAGTAAGTCTTATCACCTTGAAGAACTCTGTATGGCAGTTAATGATTAGTGTTGCCCAACTATATTCATTTTCAGTTAACAGTAAAACTCCTATTAACAATAGGATCAGATCTTTTAGATGACAACACATCCTTCAGTTCAGTGGAACTAGAAAGATTATTCCCACACTAGGAACCAATATTTACAGTATGTTTACTCAGAAATCTTATGCTACCATGTACATATTTTCACTATTGTCCTTTGGTATTGTGAACTTCCAGCACTCCCTCGGCCTCCATCCAGTGCCCTAGCCTTTATATCCATGTAAGCGTGCACATTGACATCTCCCAGATCTTTTTCTCTGCCTTCCAGGAGCTAGAAAGAGGGCATCCATGCTCATAGACAGGCTTAATCTGCAACTAATAAGTAGAGGAAAAGGATCCTATAGTTCAATTCCATTTTGATAAGAAACAAAGTTATAATTGTTGCATTAGATAAGTGGCAATAATGCCTTACTGTAATAGTGCCTTTTTCTTAAAAAGTAGAGGGGATGACTTTAAGTGAAAATATAGCAATTATCTACCATCTTATTAAAAGAACATGCTCAGTGAGCACTGAGAATTTGTCTTGGTTTTTGTTTTAGTTTTGAAGTTAATGAATCTCATGGGAATCTGACAATAATGGCATACCGAAACAAAGGATCTTATGGCAATGTGTCTGTGTTTTTTTATGCCCAAAATTTGGAGGCACAGCTGGGTTTGGATTTTAATGTGATCTCAAGGGTAAGAAGCAAATTTTAAATCTAGTAGTTTTCATTTCTTCAACTTCCTCAAAAGAACATCTTATTCTGCAAAATGGTCACTGGTACAGCTAGATTTCTCAACTTGTTTCAGTTGCTCTGATCATCTGAATAGAGTGAGATAGATCTAGTCATCTTATTTTAGTCTTTCTTTCTTTTTTACTACTGAAGCATTTTTAAATATAAGATGCATTGTAAACTTTCAAACATCTATTTCAAATACAATTTTGCTTAGACAAGAGTATATAAGATTTCATGTTACTTCTAATATTTTTTGCAAGAGAACTTTTTCAAAGTGAATTGCTCTTGCTTGTCCTTACTCTACAATGTGCTGAACTATTAAATTGTTTTGCACCTTTTTCAATCAATTTAAAAGAGACATAGGAATTACTTCTCCTCTTCCCTGTTCTTTCTTCTCTATTTAAGACAGTTCTGCTTTACCTTAGTTTAAAATTTCTGTGTGCATTATCAGCTGTTGAATATTCAATGCTTTATGTGTTTCAATGCTAGACTCTTTTTTTTGCTGATGGAGAAAGGAATAAATCTGTTGTTGTTGAGATTTGTGATGATGATATTCCTGAAGGTGTTGAGAAGTTCCAGTTAATTCTAACAAATCCCTCGTTTGGCCTGGAATTAGGGGAGAACACAACAGGTAAAACTTAGTTTTGATGTTCTCATTCTTCAGAATTGTATCTCAGCCACTTTAATTTCATTCTTCTGAATAATCATATTTTAGAAAACACCAGTGCCCTCCTATAGTAAATTATTAAACTCATTTGGAAAGTGCTTAAACATCCCTATGAAAAATGTAAAAATAACAAAATAATAGGTAAAATAAGGAATTAGAAAATGCAGAAGTTGGATTTTTTAATAAGAGGGTCTATTTTCTTCCTTTCTAGAAATATTCTCATAAGTAGTATCAGTGACAGAAAAGCAATATACATATATTAAAGAATGGATTTATGTATATATTTATTTATTTGTATATATGTACAATTATCTTTGACTAAGTTAATTAAAGCATATTTCTGTTATTTATTTTCCAAAAGCCACAATTACTATCTTTGCCAATGATGATGGACATGGAGTTTTGTCGTTCAATAACAGTGATCACTTCTTCCTAAGAGAGCAAACAGCTCTCCATCTGATGGAAAGTGTTGCAGTATTAAATATTATTAGAGAACCTCCTCAGGGAATATTTGGAACGGTGTCTGTTCAATATCTTGTAAGTGAAATCAATTCTTCAGAGCCAACAGTGGATTTGACCCCTTCTCAAGGTTACATTGTGCTGGAAGAGGGAGTCAGATTTAAGGTAATATCATAGTTATAACCCAAAAAGTGAAGAAAGCTTTTTTAAAAATTATTTGAAGGATTTCAGTGATATTTGTGTTTATCAATGTATTAATTTTTTTTTGTATGTTTTCCTTAATTCTCTGAATAAACTGAGTTATGGGAGTGCAGAAAAATTGAATAGGCTTTTCTATAGATATTTTGCTCTTTGTAATAGTTCAGGTAAACTGAAAACAACATAATGGTTATATAATATGATGTGTGCATAGGACCATTTATTTATATGTATTTAGTATGTAGGTGAAAGACAAACTTTGGAATGAAGTAATAATTTACTACTGCAAATAATTATAGTGGAAATAAAAATACCATTCCTTTATGTTGCCTGAACTGAACAAAGTATGCTGCAGCAAAATGTAAACAGCTTGCAGAGCTTTAGAAATTGAAAAATCACTTTTTTTTTTCTGCCAGTATTAAGCCCACTGCTTCTGTACTGTCCCCACAGGAATGTCAGCTAGAAAATAAGCTATCTTAAGTGTGTCAATAACAGGTTAGTATATTATGGTTAGGGGAGTAGAATCTGAAACAACCTTTCTGGAAACACTGGTTTTCAGTTTCTGGAAATCCATTTGGAACCTCAGCAATGGCCAGTTTAGCAGATCTGTGAGAAGCAGGGAGTAAAAGATTTCTCAATACAGTCTTTAAATGTGGTTTATTGCAGAAGTAAATAGATACCTAAAATGCTGTAAGCTCTAGTTTAGTTCCAGATCTGTCATTACTAAATAATTTTTCTAAGGCAAAGCTACATGTACTACTGTAACTTCCATCTCTTTGGGTAATGGGGAGAATGACAGTGAAAAAACACCTACTTCTTTCTAGACAGTTCTGTGCTGATTTGAGACCACCTTAAGATGATACTATTCTTATCCGCCATGGTGCAGTAGAGGGAATAAAGCATCAAGAAGAGAGTATTTCAAATATTCCATTATTGCCATTTTTTCTTCTTTGCTCCCAGTACCAGAAGTGTAACTGCCCTGTGGCCCATGAGACAGTTCAGTTGACAGCTACAGTAAAGGAAACCCAACTTGACTAAGCAGCATTAGGGGATCAGGTAGTTGTATGTGGACTATGAATTACCAAGGAATGTGTGGAATAAGTACAAAACAGAAGTATGAAAAAAGGTTCAAAGCCTGTTACATTTCAGAGAATCTTATGATACGAAGAAAGAGGGTAAGGGAAAAATAAAAAGAAAGTGGATGTGCACACATTAGTGTTGCACTAATGGAAGTCACCAGAGGGATTACTTTAGAACCCCAGCTTGAACTGTCCATGCCTTACTCCTGCCTTCTTCAAGAGCTGCTGTTGTGCTGCCCTGCTGTCCAGAGATGTACAGAGAAAGAACAGAAAGAGCAGCATGGCCTGAATAGCATTGTCATTGTTAGCTGTCAAGTCTCAGCAGCTTTCTATGCTTGTTTCTTGTCAGACACTGCATATTTCTGCAATCCTGGATGAAGAACCAGAATTGGATGAGCACTTTATTGTCACCCTGTTCAATCCCACTGGAGGAGCCAGACTAGGCACCAGAGTGCAAACTATGATTACGATATTACAGAACCAGGCTCCACTGGGGCTTTTCAGCATCTACCCAGTTACAAATAGGTACTGAACTCTGATTCAATTACAGGGAAGTTTTTCATATTCCATAGAGATGGTTTTCCTTTAAAAAGGTTTACCACTCCAATTGTAAAATTTATGATTTTAAAAAGTACTCTATTCGTCAAATGCTATTACTGCTATACAGAAGAACAGAAAAGACATAAACATAAAATGGACTATTCTCCATTAGAAATGTTAATTTCTCTATGCATTTTTCCTTGAAACAGTACTTCATTAGTTCCCAAATATTTCACTAATAATAGTTGATATTAAGAATTTCAAACTATAGACCAGTGCCCAGGGAATCAGAAATTTTGTAATTTAGTTATTTATTTAAGCTTGTGTAAGATACACCCTCACCCAGGGCTGTTTTTCAGAACCAAATGAGCTATCTTGCTTGGACAATCTCAAGAAGTGGCCCCTGGGAATCTCATGAGGTTTAACAAGACCAAGTGCAAAGTGCTGCACCTGGGTCAGAGCAACCCCCAGTACAGGCTGGGGGATGAACACATCGAGAGCTGCCCTGCCCAGAAGGACATGGGGGTGCTGTGGGTGAGAGCTGGACATGAGCTGGCCATGGGCACTCCCAGCCCAGAAAGCCAAATGTGTCCTGGGCTGCATCCAAACCCCATGTGCAGCTTTGGAAGGAGGGGATTCAGACCCTCCTGCTCCATTGTGATAGGACTCTACCTGCAGAGCTGCCTCCAGCTCTGGGGTCCTCAGCACAGGAAGGGCAAGGAGTTGTTGGAGCAAGACCAAGGAGGCCACCAAGGTGATCAGAGGGATGGAGCACCTCTGCTATGGGGAAATACTGAGAGAATTGGGATTGTTTAGCCAGGGGAAGAGGCAGCTTTGGGCTGACCCAATTGCAGCTTTCCAGTACCTAAAGGGAGCCTATTCAAAAGTTGGAGAGGGAATTTTTGCAAAGGTATGTAGTGATAAGAAAAGAGGGAATGGCTTAAAACTGAAAGAGAGTTGGTTCAGATTAAATATTAGGAAGAAATTCTTTATTGTGAGGGTGGTGAGGCACTGGCACAGGTTGCCCAGAGAAGCTGTGGATGCTGCATCCCTGGAGGTTTTCAAGGCCAGGTTCAATGGATCTCTGAGCAACCTGGTCTAGTGGAGGATGTCCCAGCTTATGGCAGAAGGGTTGGAAGAAGATGATCTTTATGGTCTTTTGCAACCCAAACCATTCTGTGGTCAAATGAGTCTATGATATGGAATGATGCTTTCAGAAATCATTCAGCTTTACCCATATAGTTGGTGTGTTAGATTTCAGGCTGGTTAAAGATTTTGTTGAATTTCCCATTATTTTGTCAAGGTCTTGTGTGAAGAAACATTGGGTAACCTTAGTATTAGTCCATCACAGAGCAAATCCAATACTTTCTTTTTATTGCATATTCTGTGTGGAAAATACACAGTAAAAATCCGATTCTTATACTATAAAAATAATACTTCTTAAAATTTATTTTCGCAATTCTCAAATTTAGGACAAATATCTTCACAGTTGAAGAAGCGAACACTACCGTTTATTTGAAAGTTTCACGGAGTAATGGGCTCAACGTGTCTGTGAGTGTTGAGTGGGAGACATTGTCGGATACTGCGTTTGGCATCAGTACGTTCACTTTATCGAGAGCATCCATTGCTGTTTTCAAAGTGGAGATAGCTACAGAGTAACCAAATATACAGGAGATATAACTTGGAAATGAAAACTCACTTCTACTATTCCTATGATCTCAAAATTCATTAGATAAACGATCTTAGGTGCTTAAGAGTCAGTTTATCATCAGTCACTGCTGCCAGAGTTTCAGCAATCTGTATCGCTCTTCCTGTTGCTTATACATTTGCACAAGACCTTTGGTTTATAAAATCTGTTCTTTACACCCTGTAATTCTGTATTTTTCTAACATAATAAAAAAGACATAATTTTCTGTAAGTGTTGAATGACTAGTCAGTTTAAGAATCTTAGTGCCATGATTACTTCTTGTGATGATAGAGAGAATGAGGATAAACACATTTTTAGTTTCTTTGTCAGTTTTTTATTTCTTCCTATCTAGTTAATTTTCTCACTACCTAGATTCCAAACTGAGTCACTCCGAGTCACACTCAAATTGCTTATGCATCTTCCATATGTAATAGTAATATACGAGAAATGCATTTATTGTTTAACTCTCAGTGCAACCTCAGTGCTATACTATTTTCATGCATTTCCATGAACTTATACCAACTATTTAGAGACAACTCAGAGTTTAGGTATTTAGAGCATGGTGGTAAGAATGCCAAGATTGTGGGTTTGACCATTTTATGAGCCATTCACTTGAGAGTTGGACTTGATAATCCTTGATCCCTTTCAACTCTGAATATTCTGTGATTTCTGATACTAGATTTGCTTTTGGCAAATAAATAATGTTGTTGTGAAAGACCTCAAAGACAAATACTCAAAGATAAATACCTTTTTCTTATACTGTATTCCAGGGGGTAGTATCAGTGTTCTGTCTGTCTTGCAAAGCTTTGTGGAAGAGTCAGCAGCTACCTGGTGCTTCTTTCCATCAGAAGAAATCCTGTATGGCGTGCTGTTGCGTTCACCTCCTGCAGTGTTTTCTACTCTCTACCAGTGGAAAGGAGTTTTTGTTGCCATCGAGGTAAATACTTGCTTTGCATTTGCAGACACCAACCATGCTGCTTAATAAAACCTTGACGTTTCAGTTCTACTTTTTTGTTCCTCTCTCAGAATTTCAGTATGTGGAATCCTAAAAGCTGTGTGACTTTCCAAATCCATGCCTCTCCCTACCTTGTGATCACTCACGGAGGAACCAGTCAGGGAGCTTCCAACAGCAGTGTATATGCATTCATGCCTGGACGCAAACTATTGAAGGTAAGTTTGTGTTACTTACAAAATCATTGAATAATGGAATTAGAAATGACTTTGTGAGGCCTTTCTGTCCAGCCATGTTTTGGGAAAAAGCACTCTGTCCTCAGCTAGTTTGGCACCTGAACACTCTGCATGAGTCAGTGATGTAAGTTACTGTCCTGGTTTAGGCCAGGCCAGGGTTAATTTTTGCACTAGCCCAGAGGGAGCATGGTTAGGACCCAGAGGTTATTCTATACCACCTCATGTCATTTTCTGGGGATGGGGGAAAGAGGCCCTCCCCCAGGGTTGGGGTACTGTGGAGGCAGTTCATGTATTGACTGCTTGTGTCTAGTGAGCATTTTCACATGTAAATCTTTGCCTCTCTTGTACCCTCTGCTATTATTATTGTTGTTACTGTTCATTTTTCTCATCACATTGCTGTTTGCAGTAAATTGCCCTTCTTTCAACCCATGATCTTCACCTTTTGTGCTTCCAGTTCTCCTCTCCATCCCAATGCAGGGGGGAAAAGAAGAGACAGCATGGTTTGGAGTATTTCAGTGGGAACACTAAATTGAGAAATGCCATTTCTAAACCATGGCAGTTATTACAGCTTGTTGTCTAATGTTTTTTATAGTTATATTTTGAGGTTGAGGTAAAGTTACCTTGGAAGTGAAGAAAGAAATTGTGGGGCAATGAAGTCATAGAGCATTTTCTGGAAAATGTATGATAAGTAATTTTAATTTTGTAAAATGACCCCACATATATTTTAAAAATTGTAAAATTACTTCTATGACATTTTTGTACATTATTTTATACATGCTTTTATATGTAACTTTACTGTTTTTAAAAATATGTGTGTGTATGTATAAACTTGAACTGACTTCCAAATATCTTTTTTGCCATATTTTCCTTGTAGCTACAGACCCTCTCTATTTCGGATACCAGACTTGTCAAGCATTTTGCTGTGGATGAAGAAGACTATTTGGTTTTTGTGAGTGACACCACCAGTTTCAGTTCCATCCAGGTCAGAATACACTTGTCTTCCATGGCTCTGATGTGGGTAGTTTGGTTAGTTTTGAGTTTGAAATACGAAGGAAATATAGAAAAAAAAGTAAGTATTTATTCCTGAAAAATTAGTTACATTTCTATTACAGATTTAGAAGACATAAAATTCTAGACTTGTTTAAATGTAATAGCACTCCCTACATTAACATGTTATTCAGATTTGGTTTGATTATATTGCGACTCTCATTTCTGTTTTGAAATCCATGATGTTAAAGAGTTATAAGAATAGAATAGCTTCTGACCATAAACCTGTTCATCTGAAGAACAGGCACAGGCACTTGCAGTAAGGTCGTTACTTATAGTTACTTATCAATGTGCTTCCACCAGAATGTGGGATCTGCCTTAGAGATGAGGAATTCAGTTAATTATAAGTCTTTACAATTTTTCATCAAAACACTTAATTTCTTTTTTCTTATTGCTTGTTATAAATATATAATAAAATATATTTTATCTTTTTGCAGGTTTTCCAGTGGAATAAAGACATATTTGTGCTGCATCATCAACTTCCACTTTACAGAGCTCTGAGCATTGCCTTGTTTCCCCGAGGAGGCATTATGTACTTAGTAGTTTCTTTGTCAAATACCAGCCAGAATGTGCTCTTGTACCAATGGCTGAATAATGAGTTTAGGAATCTTCATCAGCTACCAACAAGTGAAATAAAACATATGGAGGCCTGGACTTCTGGATCTGATATATATTTAATTGTTGCAAAAGGTATTTAGCAGAAAACAAACACTGAGTTTGCTAAGTATGTGCTGGCTTGTTTGATAGCAAAGGTATTTGGAATAAAAGAGGTTTAGATAGAGATTAAAATATTACTGGAGAGTGACAATTTACTGAAAGTCATCAAAATAATCAGTGTTTTGTCCTTCAGAAAATGAAAGCATTGTGTTTGTTCTCAAATATTTCTGAAACTAATGAAATATTTTCCTAAGAACAACAGGAAATAATAGCTCCATACATCTAGCTGTTAATTGCACCCATTCTGAGCTTTTCTGAGCTTTCTTATGTGCAAAGATCATTGTCCAGCAAAGTGCATTTTTATTACAAATATGACACTTTAGACGTTTTATATCGGCATTCCTGTGATTATTTAAAAGTGTCTATTGCAGTCCATGGGTTTCTTTGCATTTGACTGTTGTCTGCTGGGATTTTTAGTGTTCTTCTTTGTGAATGTGTGCAGAAAAGCCCTTGAATGATGTCGCTGAATAAATCATTTAATGGGATATCATTCTATGGAGTTATGCAAGTAAAAAGGATGATACAATCACTTTGTAATTAAAGCTGCCAATTTCTGACTTTGAATGGCCAGCAGTGTTTGATTTAATTAACAGCCAGCAATATAATGTAGGTTTTGTCATTTTTGTCCTTCATAGAAACTGGAAATTCTGAAATTTTCATCTGGGAGACAGGGCAATCTACCTTCAGACACTTTCAGTCTCTTCCAGTCTCTGCTGTAAGAAACATCCATGTTTTCATTCCTCCTTCAGGTTTAGGTAAGATTTCATTTATAGTACTGGAATTGAAGAAATATATGCATTCAATTTTCATATTATTTATGAGATTTTTTAGAGATACTTTAACAATTGTGCTGCCAAGGGCATTTCTGGTATTACAAGAACTTTTAAATCTATCACTGAATATTTCTTTTTTTCTCTTCCTTGCTCAATATAGTTCACATCCTCCTCTCTGGTAAGGACACAACAGCACTGTACTCCTGGAACTCAGAAGGAAACCACTTCTCTCTGATGCTGGAAGCCCCATATGCAGATCATATCACTTCTGCTACTGCAAGGTCTCTGAACTCCAGCAAGAGCTTGATTGCTCTTACCGTGGAGTCCAGCTCGCAGATTTATGAGCTGACTACTATCTCCAATCATTCAGATTTTATACCTAGGTAGGTTTTTTGGTTTATCTCCCAGCTGTTGCATTCCTTTTTCTCTGATACTCTTTTTGTTACAGTGGGGGCCACTATAGACACCTGTGTGGGGGGTGTTTGCTAACACTAAAGAGAATTTTTCACAGGTAGCCTTAGGATAACCTGAAGTCAAACTTCTCATAGTTTCTTTTAAAATATGGAATAAAAGTCCTTGCAGACTTAGACTTGATATTGAAATTTTTATTTAGGATAAATGAAATTACAGTAATAAGAAATATCAGTTACTATATGTTCTATTAAGAAAAAAACCAAATCCAACACTAACCCCACAACCTTTAAACCTCATTTACTTACTCAGGAATATAAACAACAATTTCAGCATTAAAAATGCTCTTTAAATTTTCAGTAGTGCTTTTGAAGTTCATTAATCATATCCTCAGTTTATAGTTACTTGATGTGTTTGTTTGTGTGCTAGTTCAGGTGAATTGATATTTGACCCTGGGGACATGGAAGCTGTGATAGCAGTCAATATCCTGGATGACATCATCCCAGAGGAGGACGAATGTTTTAAAGTGTGGCTGAAAAACCCCAAAGGAGGTGCAGAGATTGGTGTTCACAGTTTTGTTAACATAATTATTCCTTCCAATGACAATGCGTATGGAGTCATTGCATTTGCTCAGGTAAAACTTTTAAGGTAAATCATTAAAATATGTATGTATTATTTCTGAATAACAGAACACAAGCATACTAAAATTGCATGTGAGAGGATTCTCTCTCTAAAGACTTGTGGCAACCTGAGACAGAAGGGCTTTGACTTCCCTTTAGCATTGTTACTTGGTAATATAGAAGACAGGCAATTGAAACTCTAGTTTCTGTCTGTCCAGTCTGTCCCTATTGTGGGATTTTTATAATCCACTTACATTTAGGCTAACCCATTATTTTTTCAGTTTCGTTTCGCAGCAACATAAAAAATTAGTTTTCAGATGGCATATATGATATTGTCACAGTCTCTACTAATTGGTTAATCAAGGGAATTAAGTAAAGATTCTTTTCCTCTAAAATAGATACTAATTGAGTTCTGTCACAGGATGAGCCCATCTGCCTCAATAAAATAAAAACTTTGGAGAAAATGTCAGACTGAAGGTATTATTTGGAGTGGTTGGTTCTTAAATCATCAAATATTGTATGAGTTATGTAAAAAGATATAAGTTCTAAATGCATGATGAAGATACGAGACACAGAAGAATCATAACTGAAATGAAACATTGCATCTGGACTTGTATGAGGAGGATGAATAATAGCAAAGTAGCAGCAGTAAAACTATGTCTGTCTTGAAAGTCTACATGTTTGTTATCTGCTTCACATAATTTGGACATAAAATACTGTACTTAAAAAAGCTAGCAAAAAGCACTGAATTTTTGCCTGACATTTCAAATTCTGACATTTGTTAAATTTGGGCCCATTAAGTACCTCTGAGTATTAATATATATAAATTTAATCAATAGACTTGCATTTAGCTGCTTAAGAGTAGATTCATTTATTGATGCCCAATGTCTCTGGCCCACTTTGAATACCCTGTTCCCTAAAGAAACTTTTCTTTCTAAGAAAATATTGCTTTGATTCTGCTACTGTATGTTTTCCAGAGTTCTTTATTTAAGCAAGTTGAAGAAATGGAACAGGACAGCTTGATCACCCTGAACATTGAACGTTTAAAAGGAACATATGGACGAGTTACAGTAGAATGGATTGCTAATGGGAGCATAAGTGATGTATTCCCAGCTTCAGGAATGGTATTTAATAATATCACTGTTATTGGGGAAGCACTGACTCTATTGTCTCAGACAACAGATACAGATGTACTGAATGAGAAGGACAGTACATATTAGATTGCCCAACTTTTCTGTTAAACACTTCTTCCTGGTCCTTTCCTGTGATTCTGGCAGTTTGCCCTTCTGGCTGGCAGATAACACAGCAGTACCACTCTAGCACTTCTAGAACGTGATATTGCAATGCTGTCCACGTACTGGAAATGTGTACCTGTACTATCCTATTCTCATCTTCCTTTCTTCCTGCTGTGAGATTCAGCTACTATGTCAAACCATTTGCATAGGTGGGAATCTGGAAGTGTTTGCTCTTTGTCCTGACCTTCTCAATACAATGGAGAACTTAGGCGGCCCAGCAGAATATGATAAGTCCCAGTTTTCTCTGTTTCTGAGACTTTTAGTTTCCCAGCCATGTTAAAACCCAGTTTTTCCTGTGGCCAAAGCTCCTTATATGCCTGAGGACCGGCAGGAGCCAGTTTCTGTAAATCAAAGTCCTCCACCTTGTGGCCATCTGTAGCAGACACAAAGCCGGAAAAAAATTAAGAGAAAAATAAGTGAAATGGAAATCAAGAATACCAAAACAATCATACTGAAATTGTTTGAGTACTCCTTGAGCAATCCAGCTGCATACCACACAATTTCACTGCATAAGTTTGCAGGCAAGAAGAGTCAGAAACATATAGTATTCAGTGGAAATTTCTGTTTATCCTACACATTTTGTGTAGCCTAAGTGTTTATAGACATGTCTTCCTTGTTGAGAAAGACCTAATCAAGTGGCCAGCCATTTGAATTTAAAAATAAGATATAGATAGACAAAGCATATATCAATTATTTTATTTGAAGAAGAAAAAAAAAAGTTGAGTGGCCATATCTTCACATAGCATTGATTTTAATAGATATTATATGTTCATCCTTCTTTTGAAATGGATATATGTGGTGTGTTGACCTTGGCTGTCCAACAAACTCCCACCTAGTTCTCTCTTACTCCCCCATCTCAGCAGGGTGAGGAGAAAATAGGGTGAAAAATCTTGAGATAAAGGCTGTGTCAGAAGAAAAGAAAAGCCATTGTCCACCTGGATTTCTCGAAGGTTTTCAATACAGCTTGTTATAGCCTTCTTCTAAATAAACTAATATGCAATTGCTACCCCCAGGGAGTGGTGGTAAATAGCTCCTTTTCAAATTGAAAACCTGTCACAAGTGTGGTCCCTCAAGGATCAATATTGGGCCCAACAGTGTCCAATATCTTCTTAAGTGATGTGGGTGATGACATCAGATGTATTTTGATGAAGTTTGATGATGATACCAAACTAAGTGATGAAGTGGACACTTCGGAGAGCTGCCCAGCAGAGAGACTTGGGTAGGCTGGAAGATTCATCAGGAACAAATGTTGCACTGTGGAAAACATAATCCAGGAGTGCAGCACCCCTTGGGGTCTATGCTGACTGGAGATTAGCTCCAGGGAAAGGGACCAGGAGGTCCTGCTGGTCGATAAGTTCAATATATGTGAACAAACACTGAGGCAATCCACCAGGATGTTTCTGGGCTGCACCAACAAGGCCACTCCCAGCAGAGTTAAAGCAGTCATTAGCCCACTCTACTGAGCACTTTTTGGGCTGTGTTCACTTTTGGTCCCTGCTATGGAAAATAGATATGGACAGGGTGGTGGGGGTCCAGAGCTGGCCACAAATGTGGTCAGGTGACTGGGAAGCCTGTCATATGAAGAAAGGCTGAGAGAACTGCTCAGCCTTGAGCAAGGAAGATTACAGGGAAACCTTATGTTCAGACCATGTTTCAGTATTTAAAACGTGGCTACAAAGGAGGAGACTTACCTTTTACAAGGTGTCACACTGAAAAGACAAGGGGTAATGGATGCAAGTTATTTCTGGGGAGATTCTCATGGGACATAAGAGGAAATTTTTTCACCATGAGAACAATCATCCACTGGAATAACCCTCCCAGGAAAGTCGTGGACTCCCCAAAACTGACATTTTTAAGATTGAGCCAGGATGGTGGGCCATCTTGTTTAGACTGTGGTACTGCCTAGAAAGATTGGGCCAGATGATCCTTGTGGTCCCTTCCAACCTTGTGTTCTATGATTCTATAAGATATGTACGTGTGTGTATGTATATGCATTTTATAAATGATAGATTTTACAGAATAAAACTCTAGGTTTAACAACGCTGACAAGAAATTTGAATTTTCCCCCCCTAAAACTTCAGATTACATTTTCAGAAGGTCAGGCCCTGTCCACAATCACCCTGACAATTCTCGCGGACAGTGTTGCAGAACTTTCAGAGGCAGTGGAAATCACACTCACCCATGTTACCACTGTGGATGTTCAAGATACCACTAAAGGAGCCGTCATAGATCCTGAAAGGGCAAGAGCTGTACTTAGCATTTTACCCAGTGACTCTCCACATGGTGTGATTGAGTGGCATATGGAGTCTCTCTTTGTTAAAACCACAGAGCCAGAAGGTAAGTCTGTTTCGTGATTCTTAGGAGAGAATGTATGTTTTTTCAAAGTCAGCATTGTTTAGTTATAACACTGGTTACATATATATATATAA
>VZTZ01007894.1:54298-97124 GCA_013400955.1 Drymodes brunneopygia | reverse complement strand
CAGGCACTGATCTCTTCTCTGTGGTGCCCAGTGACAGGACTCAAGTAAATGGCGTGAAGCTGCGTTCAGGCAGATTTAGATTGTATATGAGGAAGAGGTTTTTTACCCAGGGCATGGCTCAGCATCAGAACAGGCTCCCCAGGAAAGTGGTCACATCACCAAACCTGAGAAGATGTGTTCAGACAATTCTCTCAGGCCTGTGGTGTGATTCTTGAAGTGTGCTGTGCAGGGCCAGGAGTTAGACTCCAATGATCCTGACAGGTCCCTTCCAACTCAGCATATTCTATGATTGTAAAACAATCTTGAATTTTTTTCCCTTTCCTTACTATAGGGCAGGAGATTTCAACTATTGTTATTCTACAAATTGTTCGAGAACAAGGATTTGTTGGAGATCTTGCAATTCAGTTGAGCACTGCACCGAACTTTGAACTCCCCCCCTCCAACAGAGCAACAGAAAATAAGGACTATATACTGGAAAAGAAAACAGTCATTATGGCAGAGAATGCAACAACAACTTCTGTCATAGTCACTATTTTGCCTGTGAGTAGCCTAACAACTTCTTTAGCTATTAATATCTTTTAAGGGAATGGAAATGGTACTGATTTTATACTAGTAGGATGACTTAACAGTCTAGAAATGGCTCTTCTGGGACTCTTATAGACACCTCTTTCAAAAAAATGCTTGCATAGTCATCACTGGGAATGAGCCAAACTCTTTGTTTTATTATAGTCCCAAAATTTACTTAAAATAATGACAAAGGAAAAAAATTACGTATATTCTTTAAATGTTTTTTGAATGGAGATACTGATTTTCAGGTCGTGGCTTGGTTTCTGCGATCTAGCTGACTTTCTTCTAGGTAGCAGTAACAGGTGACAGCCAGCACTGCTTTCCACTGTTCTTGCAGATCTGGAACTGAACTTGTCAGCTCTGATTTCAAGATCTCAGCAAAACTAGTCTTTTTCAACTTTCATATGGTATGAAGCAAGGCATTGGTTATATGGTCCCAAATGCTGAGAAATTTTGAACAGTAAACAACTTAGAAGTAGTCAACTCCCTGCATGTATTATAAACTTGCAATGTTTCATTAAAATAAAAATGACATTTAATTTTTTTTTTCAGGACAATATTCCAGAATTACAGGAAGGATTTATAGTCAATATTACTGATGTGCAGCTGATCACTTCCTCTGAAGGTCAGCCAAGTGTGAAGAGGCTTGGATTAGAAATAGCTGAAATAACAATTGAAGAAAATGATGATGCCAGAGGAATATTTAATTTTAATGTTACAAAGGTAAATAAGTCTGAATGAAAAATATGTAAAGTGGCATTTAAGCAAGGCAGTCTGATTCCTCAGATGACTTCTGAAAGTGTTCTGATAGGCTTTATGATACTAAATTGCTCTGGACAAAACGGCCAGATACCAAACAACTCTTTCTTAAGAAGTTCATCACAAATAATACACAAAATTTATTATTGAGTTGTCAGTGCTGAAACCAGTGTCATAAAAAGGGACCTCAGGAGGTCATCTAACCCAGATTTTTGCTCAGAGCAAGGTCAATGCTAAGTCCGGACTGTTTTTCAAGTGGTTATGTATTTCTTCATTTATTTTTAACTGTTTGTTTTGTGTTTTTTTTTTTTTAAAAAAAACAAAAGAAAAAGAAAAGGTTTGTTGAGACACTCCGCATTTTCTTTTTGAATGTACAGGATATCACTGGAGCTGTTTCTGGTTATGAGGTACCACCACCACACAATGTACTGAAACTCCCAGTTGTTCGACAGGCTGGGAGGTTTGGGTCAGCAACTCTGTTCTGGGAAGCCATTCATTCAACTGCCAGCTTTGAAGACTTCACACCATCATTTGGAAACCTCACATTTGCAGATGGGCAGGTATGCACTTGCTGCAAGTTTACCTGACTTTGGGTTACTAGCTTAAGATTTTTTTGTGTGTTTTCCTCTAGCAGAATTTTCACTGAAAACATATTATTTATGGCCTTATGTATATGAGTGATGTTCCCAGCTTCAGTTCTTTAACATGGAAAACCAGAATATTCATAAGCATTGACCAAACAGGATTGTGTGTCTTTGATACTTTGGCAAGTGAAGACATAACATCTAATAAAAAGTCCTGTTACACTGAAAATTTGTAGCAGAGTCCATCTTCACCATAGATTTTTAGAATAAGCCTATTCATTTTCTTAGCTGTGTTCTACACATAATTATCAATTTCATGCTGCACCTGAGAATACTTAGTGTACACAAGGGATTTTGATTTTAAGTGAATATAAGTGGTCTTTGGCAAAGGAAAGGATATATATACATAGTGTGCAGAATTTTGACTGAATATTGACAATATTGTCAACCTTCACTTTCTACTGAGTACCAAAGTAGAGCAGTCTGCTGGTTTTAACAAATAAGATTTATATTGATGGACTTAAAAACCACTACTGAAATTATGTCTTCTTATTATAAGTATACAAGAACAAAAATGAACATGTGAACAATGTCTGTTTATCTGTTACTAGATATAATTTGCCTGTGTCCAATTTTTTTCAAACAATTCACAGAATATAATGATTGAAGCTTTGTTGCTTTTTTTTCTTTTTAATATTTCTATAGGCTACAGGAGAAATAGAAATAACAATCATAGATGACAGTGAAGTTGAATTCCTTGAGATATTCAAAATTGCCCTGGTGAGGGTAACAGGTGGTGCAAGACTTGGGAATGATACCATGGTGACTGTTGCTATTCCACCAAATGATTCCCCTGTTGGAGTATTTGGGTTTGAAAAAAAGAATGTGAGTTTGATTTAGGTTGCACTCATTTCTGCTAAAGTTGGATAGTGGATTTGTGTCACTGGCATATAGCTGATTTTTGTAAGCCTTCACTGCAGTGGAAGACAGGATATCATTGAAATTATATTAGTGCCTGTCTTCATCTAGCTTTGTAGGATGGTAATAACAGTGAAAGTGGTGCTGCATAAATATAGATTTCTGCATGACTGAATCAATTTAATTCACTATACTAATAATTCAGGACATCCTAGGTAGGATTTTTGGTGGTCTGTATAGTAATCTGCATTACTGAAAGTAAAATTTAAAAAGAAATTACAAAACATATCTCATTTTAGTTCTTACAGTGCTTCTGCTCTCCCTTTTGCTGGTGCTGAGCCTGCTAGTGACATTGTCTGTAATTGTTTTGAATCATAGAGCATACAGAAATCACTTGACTAATCCTTGCTAGCAGAATTCAACACAGTCCTTACACCTGTTACATTCCTGTTCATTTGCACTCCTATTGTTCAGCATTGTTATTCATAATATTTTTGGTTTTGGTCTCAAACATGTATCCATCTCTTTTGACATTATCAACACAGCTTTTCACTTTTCAATACAGCCCTTCCCTCATTCTCCTTCTCTTTCTCCATCAGGTGACTGTGAAGGAACCTCAGACACCTGATGACCCTGCTGCAGTTGTTTTGCTCAATGTAAGTCGAAGTCAAGGAGGACGAGGAGCAGTTAAAGTGTTATGGATTCTGGAGGAAGCAGCCAGATATGATCTGACCCCTCTAAATGGTACCCTTCATTTCAATGAGGTATTTCAGACATTGCATAGCTTATTTACTATTAGGTTTATAAATACTTTCTACTTGTGTGTATATGGTTGTTGTTGCATGTTTTTAGGGGTAGGGTTTACTAAATATTATACCCTAGAAAATGGTCAGTTTTAACTGGTGGGGTTAGCAGTATTCAGGCTTCTTTCAAGCTGTAAAGGAAAGCTGACATGCTCTTCTAATGCAGCATAATGTAATCATCAGGAAGGTAACTCTTCAAATCTCCACTGTTTTTACAATTAAGAAAGAGGAATTGAAATCTACTGAATGTAAATAATGATTACAGAAACACTTATTCCACTACAGCATCAGAGACAATGTTTACTGTTTATTAACCTGTGAGAAAAAATTTCAGCCAGATCAGAAATTTGATGTTTAAAAAATACTAGAGAATATGTCAAGCATTCTAAACACTTTATATGTTTGAAAAAATGGTTTTAATACTATACTTCATTTAATTTCATTTAATATATATCCATGTCTTTCTGGTCTTTACATGATGCAGACTGACTCCCAGAAGCTGATTATTTTACATGCAATACAAGATGGCCTGCTGGAGGGAAATGAAACATTTACCATTCAGCTAGTGTCTACTGGTGATGCAGAGATATCCCCTGTAAATGGTAAAGAGTTAATTCAGTGTATTTTGGCTTTAAATAGTCTATACTAAAACTATTCTAAGTCTGTTCATATTATTTTAGTCTGCAGTGCTTAAGTATTTTGTGTGCAGCTAGTTGGTCACAATTTTGAATGTCAGTCTTTTTCCCCAAGTACCTTGTCTGAAGAAGTCAAAGAGAGTTCCACAGGCCCTCTATGAAGCTAATACTTAACCACTCATGTCACGAAATTTACCAAAGGTAGCTCATTGCTTAGTTTTCATTTACTGTGAGAAGCATTGTTCTGTCCATAGGTGTTGCAACCATCATTATTATGGGAGATGAAGGAGCATTTGGGGTGGTTGGCATAGCCCATTCCTCCAAGCATGTTTTGATTGGAGAACCTTCAGGAAATTATAATGGAACTGCTCTTATTAGGTGGGTAAACCTCTAATTTTTTCAAAGAAAGGACAACAGTCCAGATTCAAAAGATCTGAGACTCCGCATTTGGCAAGAATTATTGAGTACTGCATTTTATTATCATTTCTATAATCAGAATTATTTTAAAAATTAGGTGATTGATTTTAAGGAAGGGCAGAATATATGATGTGTATGTAATCTCAGTATTAACGGGGAGGTCCAAATATTCCTCTCTGTCTTCAAGTTATTTATAGCATTGATGCACCAAAAGAGGATCTTAATCAAAGGAAAGGAGTGAGGAAATGTGAGATTTGAAGGTGCTTTGTGCTTTCCAGAATTTGATTCAGGATTTGTGCCTGAATAGTACTTCAGCAAATTGCTATGTTCTAGCATAAAAAAGATGGGAACAGGGTTTTTGGTGGAAACAAGATGCAGTTGTTTTATTCAGTCAACTGATAACAGAACAAAGAGTTTTAGATTGTTAGAAGAATCTCCTAAGAGCATTGGAAAAAAATTATGACACTTCCCTTTGGTAAACCAGCAAATATAAGCAACAGAACAGCTTCTGGTACTGGCCCAAGAAGCCCAAAAGACAAAATCATGCTTTGTGCAAGAAGTAGTTTTAGATCATGTTATGTGCAGATGGTGCATACAAATCTTTACTGTGACTTATTTCACCAAGCATTATGTTATTAGTAGGATTTTAGAGAAGTAGCAGACAGAACATGTCTCAGAAAATCTCAAAGAGGTACTCTAGTATCCTAGATCTGCCTTATAGATCAAATTGCCCTTGGCATTACTCTCACATCCAATTGCCCTTCTATTTTGCATATCTGTCTCTGGAAAAGCAAAATAGAACCAAGAGAAATCGGTTTTCAGATCTCATCTTTGGGCTATACATGGAAAGAAACTTGAAAGACCTTCTGGTAAAAATATAAGCTTGGGTTGCCTCCCAACACAGAGACATAAAAGAGAACTTCAGAAATGTTCTAAAAATGCCTGAAAAGGGAATTCTCATGTTCTTAATAGTGATTAAGTACATTGCAACTCAATCTTTCATAGTGCTGATAACATTTCTTCCATGCTCAACAATATGACAGACTATCTCTGTATTGGATATTAAATACTAAAGGTAAAAATAAAACTTGTGTTTGTGTCCTTACCTGCAGCCTGGTACGTGGCCCGGGGATTTTTGGGGAGATCATAATATATTGGAATATAACACCACCTCATCAGACAGAATTTATTGAGGTATCGGGGACCTTGACCATGAGAGATAGGCAGTCTGCAGCAGTTGTTCTAATACAGGTATATAAGAGATCTGATAGCAGTAGCTATTTCAAGTACTTTCTTTTATTTTCTTAGGATCTTGGATAGAAATTAGTTATATCTCTCTCCCTGGAAGTGGTTTAAATCCTTTTAACTGTTGTTGGTTCTTTTCCGTAGGCTGTAGATGACACGTGTCCTGAGGAGAAGCATTACTACCAGTTTCAACTAACCAGAATCAGTGATGGAGGACTCATAAATGAATCTAGCAGCACAGCAAACATTACCATGGCTGCCAGTGATTATCCATATGGAGAGTTTGCATTTTCCCATGAACTATTGCAAACAACCGAAGATGAAAAATGGGTATTGGATTAAAATTCTTTGTTATGTAAAATTACTGATAGATATCAACATTGAATTATTGCTAGAATTATGTTCAACTTTAGAAAGAAATCAGTCTCTAAAGTGTCTGAGGCTATCTGCTGAATTATGTGTACTCTGTACTTGATAAATCAAATTGTTACCTGACAGAACCATTGCAAAGGTTTAGAATATCTCCTAAAGGCAACTGTAACAGAAAACAAAGCCATTCTTAAAAGAAAATATTCTCTTTCCCTCAGGTTAACATCACTGTTGTGCGTTCCAGGGGATCGTATGGCAGCGTGCGTCTTTGCTTTCAGATAATAAATGGGACTGCAGAGGAAGGAATGGATTTTACTCCCACAGTAAGGGAATTGGTTTTTGAACCAGGGGAGGAAAGTAAAATTATTTTGATTGAAATTCACGATGATGACTTTCCTGAAGGTCCTGAAAACTTTTCACTGATGATTACTGAAGTGGAACTCCAAGGAAGGTAAAGTAAAAATTCCCAGTTGATTTGTTAAAAGCAGAAAAACAAACAAGAAAAACATGACAAATTGTCTCACACACACATCTTTATACTTTAACAAGAAGTTTAAAATGCATTTTTATGTTTGTTTTTTTTATGTTCTTGCAAGTGGATTTGATTTTACTGTAAGAGAGAATGGGCTACAGGTGGATCAACCTCCAATAATAGGAAATATCTCCACAGTATGGGTCACTGTTGCAAAAAATGACAATGCTGAAGGTGTCATAGAATTTGATCCACAGTATGTCCTTCTACAGGGTAAGTTTACCTTAATTTCTCACTATAGTTTAGAACATAAGGCTATGGCATAAATTTTGAAATAATGTGACTTTTTCTCAATTATTTTTATAGTGGAAGAGGATGCTGGATTAATCATGATTCCTGTTTTGAGAAAGTGTGGAACTTATGGCAATGTCACAGCTGATTTTCTTTCTCGAAGTATTTCTGCACTTCCAGATGTTGATTACATCATCCACAATAATACTGTCATTTTTTATCATGGACAGAACCAGTCTTTTATTTATATCTCTATTATAAATGATGAAGAAAGGTAATTAAATTTTCAGATATTTATTCATCATTTATTAGCATGTGCTAAAAAGCCTACACATATATGTGTATAGAGTTGGAATTGAAAAACAAACTTCTGCAGAGCTAAAAAGTCACCGAAGAGGGAAAATCACCTAAAGGGGAAAAAAGAAGCTGTTAGAGTTAGCTATTAGAGTGTCATAGTTCCTGTTAAATAATATGCAGTCAAATATGGTTTTTAATTACATTAGTCAACTACTGCTATGAACAATAAAATATTTTTCCGTATTTTGGTGTAACTTAGTACTAGAAGATAGTAGTAGCAGAAAATAGAACATTATTTCAGATATCACCATTCTATGCAAATAGAAGGAATCTTCCACATTGCACCTATGGGGATGATTTCTTTATTCCTTTAAACAGATCCAGTTGGATGCATGATTGAATTACTAAGTACAGTTTTAGTATTTTCTCTTTTCTCTCAAATATCTCAGAATGTCTTTTTCTTTTTCCATGCAGTGAATTTGCAGAGCAATTTGAAATCCAACTGACAGGAGCCACTGGTGGAGCAGTCCTGGGGCTCCACCTGGTGAGCCAGGTCACCATTGCGAAAAGTGACTCTCCCCAGGGCGTGATCCGATTTCTCAACCGAAGCCGAATTACTCTTCCCAACCCCGATGAAACCACAACAGTATCCCTAGTGCTGGAAATGACTGGGCGGTTGGTGGAGGCGCAGGTGGGTTTTGCCTGTCAAGGACTGAAAGTTTTCCAGTGACTATGTCAAAAAACTTCTGCATTTTGCTTTGAGAGCTTTCATAGTGACTGATTTCTAGTAGGATAAGTATAGCTTTTTATTAAACATTAATTGCATGTAGCTGCAGTATAGCAGAAAATGTTAAACTCCTCTTCCTCCTTCTGCTTGCCTTCTTTTATTACGGTATTGTGTACAATCTTATTTGTGGGAATCTCTGGAAATTCATCAGGTTTAGAAATATGAAGGATTCATAATTTTCTTCATAATCTGAAGGATTAAAAGGTTTTATGATAGAAAATATTTGTCATTTTTAGATTTGACATCACACTTCAAAGGGAAATGGTTTTGATCATGAGTACACATGTGGGAAGTTTTGCAAAAGGAGTCATAAAAGGGAAGAGAAATAGATACTGCCTTGCATGATTCTTGCTATATGCTAAAGAAATCTTAGTTTCTTTTCTATTACTAACATCTAGAATTTAATAAACTCGCATTGTGACTAACACTTTAAAATTCCCATTTATAAATTGTCGTTTACTTTTTCAAAGGCTTCTATATTTGTAAATATAATTAAATTCTATTTAATTATGACCATTTAAATATTTAAAGATTTAAATAGAGATAAGTACTGTTCATAATCTTTCATTTCTCCCCTTGTCATGCTGTAATAATATATTACCCCTCTGAATCTGAAACTGATCTCTTTCACAGATTAACTGGGACATTTTGGGACCCAATTCAGAAGAGATTTTGTCTCCCCTGAATAGTGACATTGGTGACCCTGTGAATGGATCATTCTATTTTAAAGAAGGAGAAGGTGGTCTGAGAACAATTACTCTACAAATCTATCCTCATGAAGAAGTTGAAGTTCAGGAAACCTTCATTATTCGACTGAGCCTTATGAAAGGTGAAACAGAAATAGATTCTACAGCAAACAGGATTAAACTAATAGTAAGTTATTATTGCTTCTCTTTCTTCAGAGATTTCTGTTGATATTGGTATTTATCCTGCAAAGCTTTTAAAAATTAATCACAATGACTATTTAGTCATTTGGCTTTTTTGACCTTTGTACTATTTTGGTGTATTATTTTCAATTCTGAAAGAACAGAGAATCTATCAGTAAAAATTGGTATAAAAGCGCTGAGCTGGCTCTTTTATTTGCAGTAGTCTATAGTTCTCTTTGGAAAGAGCATGGATTAAACCCACATTTCTATATGCCAATATCTTTATCATGTGTTGTGGTTTAAACTCAGCTGGAAATTAAACCCCACTCAATTGCTTCCCTTCCCCTCTGCCCTCTAGTGAGAGGGAGACAAAAACCAGAGTTTCTGAGTCAAGATGTGAAAAATTTACTTGAAAACACCAATGAGATGAGAAACAAACAGTAAAAGCAACAATACTTATGACAAAGGTATATAATAGGGTGATTTACACACAAAAAGGTGCTCACCACCAAAGCCCCACCAGGCTGGACTGCTTGGACTGAGCCGACCATTGTGTGTGTGTGTGGTCGATAATAGTGATCTGGGCACGCCCACACAGCACCAGGCTCCAACCCCTCAGCAGCTGCAAAAGTAGGACATTGTCACTCCTGACATCTTCAGAGGAAAGGAGAAAATCTGACTTCTTCACAGTGCAAGAGAAATGCAGATTTTTGAGAGTTATCAAAGATAAATCAATGCTGTAGGGATACTGCAATTAAACAAATATTTATGAGGCTGCTATAGAAGCCCTAAAAAGAAAAATCTCTCCTAGAAATTGTACTTTTATTTTATTATCTGGTCTGTAAGGTGTTGATGGAATTAGCTTCTATTTCCACAGTCCCCTCAGGAAGTCAGGTCACCCAAAATTCTTGTTGCAGCTAATGGGTCATGCAGATGGATGTGGATGAGCTCTCTTCCCCATAGTGCTGAGTTTGCAAACTGATAGTGTTGGAAGAGGTTCTGTATACTAGTTCAAGGTGCCTGAGCATTTCCTGCTTTTCTATCAAAATATTCAGATGCAGCATTTGAAATAAAACTCTGATCCTTCTTGGACAGGGGAACTGAAAACTGAAAAAGGGACATTCAAAACTTTCTCTGCTGTTTTTAGAACTGACAGATATGTGCTCCTGTAGCATCTAGCAGTGAAAATGTCAGTGTTCTGAACAAGAATACAACTCATATGACATTTCTAGCTTTTTTAATGTTTGTTTACCTTTTTACAGATAGAGAAGTTTGGTGATCCCAATGGAATTGTACAGTTTGCTCCTGAATCATTAACTGAGAGTAACTATGCAGAACCCTCAGGAGATGAAGGGCCACAAATTATTACACTGTTTGTCAAACGAATTCAAGGCATTCTGGGGAACATAACGGTATTCTCACTCTTTTCCCAATAAACATTATAATCTGAAATCATCCTCAGTGTCAATGCATGGAAAAATGTCTTATTCTTTGCCTTTCAATTGCTTGTTTCCCAAATAAATTTTTTTAAATGTTGCCTTTTAGACCGAATTGAGGAAGGGCTTAACCCTAGTACTTGTGGTTTGGAGAGTAAAATTCAGTCTTCCCAGGTCAGGGCAAGTAAAAGAAAAACAGTGCTGCCATGCTGCTCTCACTTTCTTCTCTCCCCATTTGCTTTTGATGGGAGAATAGAAGAGACAATAGTTTTGATATCATCACACTTTACCTTTTTCAGACAGAACCAGACTTTTCTGAACCATTATGCATGCACATTGTTTTTTACTGGAAGTTGTTTAGAAATCAGTGCTTTAACAGGAACACATTTAATTTAAAATAAATCTATCAATTAATAGAAGCATCTGCTGGGTTTAATGAGAGTTCTTCATTCCTTTCTTATGTGAGGATTATTGGAAATAGAAAAAAAAACAAGGTTGTTTTGGTGTGAAAATAGTAATACTTTTTGAAAAGTCTTCATAAATTCCACATAGTTTTACATAAATCTTCTACGACTAGACAAAAGAAATATTTATATTCATAGTACTGTTAATGGAATAACACACTCCATAGTGTGTGCTATAGGATATTCTTCCTGTGGGTACCCAAAACAATTTTTATTTTACCCATTTAAAAGCAGTCTGTTCCATATCCTGTCTATACTGAATCAAGAATATGCAAGTTTCTGACTTTGGATGTAATTTGTCTTTCTTTTATGTTTTGCATTTTCTATACTCATTTCAGGTTTACTGGGAAATACGTAGTGAATCTGACCTCACAGGTGACTTCCTTGAGACAGAGGGATCTGTTCTCATTGCTGACCAGCAGAGTACAGCTGAGATAATTATCTACCTGTTACCTGATGATGTTCCAGAGCTGGATGAAACCTATGAGGTACAGCTGATTTCAGTGGAAGGTGGAGCAGATTTAGACCATGAGAAAGGAATTTCGAAGATCACAGTGTTTGCAAATGACGATCCTCATGGGGTGTTTGCCCTGTACTCTGATCAGCAGTCAGTATTGGTAGAAAAAACCCTGGATCGGTATGTTCAGATAAATGTAACTCGGCATGCTGGGGCATTTGGAGAAGCGATGGTGCAGTACCGTGTCATATCCCTTCATGAAGAAGCACTAATTGAACCCGAGAACCAGGTCGGATTCCTCACAATAGAGGATGGTGCCAGCTTTGGAGTAAAAAGAGTGCCAATAAGCAACCAGGTGTGTGTTACTGTATTAGCTCCTATGATATCTATTGTTTCCATTTGTTTCATCACAATACAAATAAGATACAAAATTCTCACTAGTATCAACTGTGAAGAAGCAGAAAGGAGAGTTTTGTTGTTATGAATTTCCTGTTTATGGAGTAGAACTGGATTTGAAAGTCACATTTTTTGATAATAATTGCAAAATTACTGCTATGCATGTGTTCAAATATTTAATGTTTCCTTACATCACTGTTTTTTGTTTCCATCAGTTCAATATCTTATCATTATATGTATGCAAGTATTTTCTTAAGTTTCCCTTTAGGATTGTAAATAGTGATCTGTCATTTGGGACTAAGGAAGCAGAAGATAAATGTACCTGCAATCCTCTGTGTTTCCTGGTTGTTTGTCATTATTATCGTCACAGTCTTACATCCACCCTTACATGCTCTTACAAACATCTTAAATATTTTTAATCCTAAGGATTAAAATCAAACTAAGGCCCACTGAGTCAGATTCAACTTTTTAAAATGGCAATAGTTGCTTTACAAACTCACATTCCAGCAAACTGCTGGCAGATTACTTCCACAATATTGATGGCTTAACGGTAATTGTTTGAGAAACATAATCAACAAAACACTTGTCTTGAAAATGCTGCTTTGTATGTAAGCAAACAAAATCTGCAGATTGTTCTGTTAATTATTTGAAGTGTTAGATAACATGTTTTTAGTGGAATTAAATTTCCTTTTAAATTGAATTCTCTCTCTCAAAGGCATTTATTTTACTGGGCTTGAATTTTACTCTGGAACTGACTAATGTAAGCCTGGCTAGAGGAAGTGCCAAGGATGTGCCTAAAATATTAGGAACAGCAAAGTCTGCTGTGCTGCTTATTCCTGAGGAAGCTGCCAATTCACAGGTCAGTAGTAGCCTGCTTGTAGTGTCATGTTCCTACCACAGAAGAAAGGTACACCTCATTGCAGAAGATACCTGTTGTAAGAACTCAGTCAAGTTTTCATTGTAATCACTATGACGGAAGAGATTTTTCCTGTTATTATTTGCACTGAATGTTATTCTTTCCTCTGATACAAATTCTTATAGAAATGTTTTAATATAGTTGGAAAAGGCCTCTTCTTCTATAAAATGTAAGTAGTGTAAATATTTACATAAAATGGGAGTTCTAAGACTTAAAGGAAAATAAGTAAATCTACACAATGTGATTCCTATAAATACAGCAACCCCAAAGCAGATAATATCATGTATTCAGTATTATGTGCAAAAAGAGATGTGCTGGGTGTTAATGCAGATGTCAGTAAATTTTGTAATCATTGAGTGATAAATTTCCCATTTGTCTATTTTGTGTGAGAGTGGGAAAAAATAATTTGCCTGCTTTGATATGGTATATGTGCTACCATTCCCTTTTTTTATGTCAGGCAAAGGCAATAGCATGATGAGGTTTTAACTCTTAAATTTTATTGAAGTTTTTACCTAATTACTTTCATTATCTTGAAGCATTGTTCTGGTTTTTAATTTGGAATGAAACTTAAGCCACATAGTCTTTCTGTATACACTGTTTGCAGAAAGTCTGTTATGTACTACATACTACTATATATCCATTTATCATTGCTTTTAGAATATGCAAATAATCCTCACTCCTATTTTTTGCTCAGAGAAAAAGAAAAGTAGATCACAGTAGCAAGAATAATTTTGTGAACAGTATCATGGGGCAACAACTTACTTTTCACTGGATACGCAACTAATAACTTATTTTAGATCTATATATATGTATATAGGGAGAGAGTAGTACAATTATTACCCATGAGCACTGAGGGAAGGCTGGATTTATTTTTCTTCTAAACAAGAGACACAGATTGCTGTATTCACTGTTTTCAGTACTGAAATATCACTCATACTTGTTTCTTTCCCCTGCAATCTATTTGCCAGAAATCTAAAATTTACAAGTATTATTAAAGAGCTCTGAAGGAAATATGCATATTCATATGTCCATAGATACATGCACATATATTTATCTATATGCATGCATCCTTTTTGTAAGATGTCCATTTTACAAAAGGTACTATGCTTTCACGTAAGTTGTTGTCCATTTTTATACTCTTTTCTGATTAAAATCTACTGTTTCCACAGGTTGGCTTTGAATCTGTGATATTACGACTTACAAACATTGTAGCAGGGACAGGCCATGCTGTCATAACCAGAAGAGGAGTTTATGGCTCTGTAATAGTTAGCTGGATTTCAGGATACCCACCAGACCTAGTCAGTGTCTCCGTTAAACCAGGCAACATTACTCCTCCATTTGGTGAGTAGTTGCCACAACAAGTTACAGACAGCTACAAGGACAGCATCTATGACAGTTGCAAAAGTGATGATACCACCTTTTCGTTATTTATACTTCTACGTGTTTCCTTTAGTAATGAAGAGTCATTAGAATGAAATGATGTGATCCAATTTTTATCAGTATAAAAACAACTTTTCTTCACAGACAAAATGCTATGCCCCCGAAGGACAGCTTGATATAGGAAAGACCCTTACCATGAAGATTTCTTCACCCTCAATTGAGTGGAATTGTGACTAAAGTCCCTTTTTGGGTACATTTCCAGGTAAAAAGGGAGTTCCTGTTTAGTGATTTTGACTTTCTCAATCATTCTCCTTTCAGGTACTGTTGTATTTTCCTCTGGGGAGGAAAGTAAAGTGATTTCATTTCAGGCTACTCCAAGCTTAAATCAACCTGAGACATTTGGCATCACTTTAACAGCAGTGCTCAGCAATGTGTCTGGTGGGGCTTGCCTGAGGTAAGGATAATACTTACACTTTTGAGTTGCACTGATGCTGTAAGAATTATGGCACGTACAGAGGCATATACCTCATACAAATCCCTATTAAATTACAGGTAGCTAGAAAATTGTAGTTACTTTTTTGATAAATCTGTATGTCTTGTCTCACATGGAAACAATGTCAGTACTGCAGATCTGATCTGCCTGGAACCAAGGCTTTTCTTCAGTTCCAGTCTGTTTCCTGGCATTGGGATCTTACATGCCTAGAATGTGTCTAGAATGATGGAGGACAGTTAGGAAACTGAAGAACCGAGATCAACAGTTTAACCACAAAACTGAAGAATGAAATAAACCCTATCAATTTTCAGTGTCCCTAAAAATCCATATTTAGAAGATCTTAGAGGACAAACATTATTTAAAATAAATCAAATGAAATAAGAAATGCTCTCTAAATGCCTAATTTATATTGAACTCCCTTCTTATTCTGAAAAATTAAAACATTACATTCAATGTAGTTTTTCATCTCACTTAAATTGTTGTCTATTCTTCAAACTATTTTCATTATTCCTTTTTGAAGATGAAAGTATATAAAAAATGGGCATAGAGTAACACCCTATAGAGAAAGGTCTTGGCTTCACCATGTTAAAATTACACTGGCAAATCTGAAGGAAGTCAGGAGTTAACCAGATGCCTAAATTCCTCAAACTGACCTTTTCTCCTAGGCTTGTCCATCCTATGGACTTGAGTCCTCAAGCACATGTTTACTGTGTGAGTCAAATACCTTGAGTGTGTAAGAATAACTTTTCCTAGAAAGCTTAAGACTGCACCCCACAAGGCATGAAGCTCACAATTACTTTCAAGGATTTTTTGGCTTCCTAAGTGGTAGAACAGTCTCATCTGTTAGCCAAATCCACTCACTGTAATTGTGCCATTTGCTAGCCTCTGGCATTGAATAATGGTTCAGTTCTAGAGAGAAGGGGATGACACAAGATTTAGCAGAGTCAGTCTAATACTTTGTAATAAGAAGGAGATATATTGAATATGAACAAAATAAAGCTTAAACGGATATTTCTAACAAGGCTCAGGGCTGGGAAAAAAGTACTCTGAGTAATATTGTAAAGAGGCAGTATTTCAAAGTCTTACTATATATTTTAAAACAACCTCCTGTCCTTCTCTAACTTCCTGGCTAAAACTGTAGACCTGCTAGCATCTGTCTACTTCACAGCTTTTCCTAGGTACAGAAGGTTTGTTCAGTGTCTAAAACTGGTATTACTTGTATAATATTTGTAGCTATATGATATTCCTATATTATGTGCACAGTAGGAAGACCTACTTTCCTTTGCCTCTCCATTTCCTCAGGAAGATCATATTTTTATTATTATTTACTCAGTATCCTGTCCTGACTTAGGATGCATTAAGCCTGTGGAGGGCTGTTCAATACAAACTTTGCAAAAGCATTTTTTAGAGAACCTCTTTATGTCTTGCTTTCTGTGGTTGCTATTTTTCCCCTCTACTGTTACACATTTTTTAATCCACTTTCCTACAGGCACCAATGATTGCTCACTGAAAATTATTATGCTTGATTGTTCTGCTTTTCATTATTTGTATTTCCTCTCTCAGTGTGATATTTTTTCTGTTTCAGATCAGGATTTACAATCGCTGAAATTGAGCCAATGGGGATCTTCCAGTTTGATCTTAACTCAAGATCAGTTTCAGTTGAAGAAGATGTCCAGGTAGTCAGACTACATGTCCAAAGATTGTTTGGTTTTCAAAGTAATCTCACTAAACTGACATATCAGACGATTCCAGGAAGTGCCAAACCACTAGAAGACTTTATACCCATCTACAATGGAGAGCTTATGTTTTTACATTTTCAGACAACTGCAGTGATAGAAATATCAATAATTGATGACACTGTGTCTGAAATACAAGAGTTCTTTTTTGTCAATTTGACTTCTGTGGAAATTCTGGATGTTCAACCTGTGAACCTTGATTGGAGTCCCCGTTTGAATCCAGCTTTCAGTGTTGCAACAGTTAATATCCTGGATAATGATATTCTTCATGGAATAGTAAGTCTAGGGCCAGAGTTTATTTATGTTGAAGAAGATACAAACAGCAATACCACCAACACAGCAGTGCTTCAGATCAGAAGGACCAAGGGATATACTGGTGATATTAAAATAACGGTTAAAACCTTTGGGGGAGTGAGTGCACAGAGTGGAGTAGATTTGTATCCTTTTGGAAATGTTTATGGAAAATCAGACTTCACATGGGCAATGGAAGGAGAAGATTTTGAAGAACAGACAGTCTCTCTGATTTTGCTGGATGGACAAAGTGAAAGCCAGGTGTCCATAAAAATTTTTGATGATGATGAGCCTGAAGGACAGGAAATATTTTATGTTTTTCTTTCAAATCCTGAACATGGAGCTCAGATTGTGGACGGAAAGGATGAACATGGATTTGCTGCTTTTGCAACAGTAATTATTGCAGGTAATATTATTTCCCCCAGGAAATGAGTAAATATATTTGAGTTAAATAACAGTAAATAACTATATGTTCTCATAGCAATTTTCATGTCAAATTGGAAATCTATATCATAATAGTGTATTCTATTCCCAAATCTAACGTTTTCCAGATCACAGGAATGCACAAAGCCCACTTAGCATCCCTTAGCAATGTAACTCAAAACACATCTATAGGTGCTGCTTATCTCTGTTCTTGTTCTTTATGAAGAGAGAATGCTGAGCATAAGTGTTTGTGTTGGAGATGGAGTAGCATTACAGGCTCATTTGTTTTTTTGCCATTTTCCTTGTTCCAACCCTTCCTCCTGGGACTTGAGATTCCCATCTCAGTAGATCCATGACTTCCAAATTCAAAGAATACGCAAGATACTTTATGATACAGACTTGTGACTTTGAGAAGAGTCATCAAATAACTTATGGTATGAAGATGAAAGTGTCCAAGAGGAACCTGTTACAGAACTGCTGGGCTTCCATTGCTTGTTCTCAGTATTGTACAAACAACTATTTCTCATAGTACTGTAGAGCTATATTCAGACCAAAATATTTTGTATAACTGTAAATGCTGACCATTTCTTGACAGTTTATGTCACAAAAAGATCACTGCCTTTTTGCTTGGTTTGTTTCTAAAGAGCAGACGATTTGTATTTTGCCACTTAGGTTCTTTGCTCTCTCAAGTTCCAGAATGCTTTAAGCTTCTTTTATTTTTTCTTTTACCTGTTTTTTTTTTCTTTTCTCCTAACTTATTTTATGAAATATGATTGTGTAAAAGAAAATGTCATGGGGCATTTGAATACAGGAAGACATAGTTCGTACTGAGACCATAAGATTACCAAAAAGAGGAGAGGCATAAAAGTTTACTGACACATTATTTAAATAATGCATTATGGCAGCAGTGCTTGATGGGAGACAGTGAGTATAAGCTGAAACGAGATTCAGCCTGGGTACTTTTTTCTATGGACTACAGAGAGACAGTGGCACAAGTTGCCTGGGGAGGTTGCATAGTCTCTCTATCCCTGGAACTATTTCAAGCCCCAACTGGACAATCCTCTGAGCCATCTGGTCTGGTTTCAGAGCTGATTTAGCTTTGAGAAGGGCATTGGACTAGCGACTGAAAGGGCCCTTCTAAACTGAATTATGTTGGCAGTCTGTCAGATATATTTCACATATTTTGTATTTTTAAGTTAGGTCTTTCAATTTTAGAATGGATGGAGTTTGTACAAAGTATAAACAACAATTTCTATTTTCATTCTTTGCTACTATGCAGTTCATATCTGCAGTGTAGTCATCCTCTGCTTCAGGGGATGGAGGACAGGAATGGGCATATGTAGTCACCAAGGAAGAGTTTTTCTTTCAGTCCCTCTGCTACTGTGAGAAAGAGAAGTCAGAGCTCCAATTTCCCTTAGCTTTTAGGTATCTGTCAGGCTTACCAACTGAATATAAACCAATCTTAACTGCAATATAGCTTAAGTTTTAGAAGGAAGTTGGGCATTGGAATGAATTTTAGACTAACTCAGTTTAGGCTAATCATGAAAGTAAGGTCCAACATTACTGGGAGTTTCGTGTGTTTAGGTTGTCTTAAGAAATCCATGTGGGTATTGAGAACTAGGATTAAACTGTGCTGTTGGATGAGTGTAGGAATCAACCAAGATCATATACAAAAACAGATCATATGAAACATGTTCTCTTCTTGTGCATTGTCTGTGGAATTTACCGTGGAAGTAACCAGTTCCCTGGCTACGCACATTAACTGCAGCAGTATGTGTATAGGCACAGGCTGGAATTTGAAATTGTATCAAATCCCACAGAAATGTATTAATGTGCTCTGGAGTTATACCCTCAGTACAAAGTGTCCATAAAGTTGGAACATGAGACAATGCATGAAGGAGAAGGGTCTAACAAGTACCTGCATTTGAGTTTATAGATAAATACCACAGGTTAAATGTTTGTGCATGCACATAAGTGAACACACAGTTTTTGTTCATCTTATTATATGTATTGACTTTTAGTAAGTACAGGGGTGGAAGTAGATTGCCTTTTCAATTGCAGAGTAAGGCCGTCACTATCTGCAAGGAGAGATCTTTTAGAAGCAAGATTTGATCAGGCACTGTAGAGACATTAGTTTCCCCTCATTAATGCTGGGAATTTTTATCTTCCACTGCTGTTTTTCTGAAGTTACTTGCATTCCCCTGAGAAAAATGTGGTGTTTTGCAGCTCACTAGTTCCACACATAGAATTAAACATGCAAGAGGGAAATTTATGTAATAATCTGTGAAAATGGATGGGTTCAACAATATCATGAATGGGATGAATAAGAAAGCTTAAGTTGCGTCACTGGAAGCCCATCTTTATCGTATAACCTACTTTATATGTTGAGTCCCATTTCTGTTCAGACAGAATGTTTTAAGATTTATTATAAACATAGCTGGAGTGGTTATCTCATAGGGGCATTATAAGAAAGGCTTTTGACGTTGTTCTGGAGATTACTGTGACACCTACTCTCTTGAACTCAAGGGACACAGAATTCAGTCAGTTTGTTGAATGTTGCTGAAAATACAAGGTTACATGCAAAAATGGTGCCAGGACTCTCATAAGGAATTTACTTTCAAAAATAGTTGTTATTATTCTACTGATCAAAATAAAATTCTGAATTTGAAATTCTAGAGTGTAAATTAAGAATAGAAATATTAAGAGAATTGAAGTGTCCCTAATAACATGCAGCATGCTTTTGATACCTGACTGTTTGAGTTTTTAGCAGTTGTGCATATTAAAATTATAATTTACTCTCTGCTTAACTTTCTTGCTTTCTACTTTCATGCACTGTTTCCTACACAGGAAGCGATCTCCAGAATGGCATTTTGGGATTCATTCCAGAAGTACAAAGTGGCCTAGTACTTGATGAAGACTCAGAAAACAGAGAGGTGCTGCTGACTGTTGCACGGCAACCAAACAGGTGCAGGCAACAGCTAATTCCAGTGTCCTTCAAACACTCTGTAATATGTTACCTTGAATTGCAGGAGCTACTGTTAATGGAAGAGGTTTTCATCACAGAGTTTTGTAATAAGTGTTTCCCTTTCAGCTCCTTTAATAGCTTCACAGATTTTGGCAATGGGGTATTTATGTTGTGAGTACAATGAGGTCTGTCACTTTATTGGTATAAAGCAGAAACAAAAAAGGGAAAAAACTCAAATGCTGACCATTTTATACTGAAAGTCAGCAAATGTGAAGGTTTTGCTTAAGGTGAAGTATTTGCACTGCTAAAAATTGCAACTCCAATTCTCACCTCTCTGTGTAATGTTAGTAGCTATGAATACTGCAAGGAGCAATTAAGAAGTTAGTTAAGTGTCAGTATGCTTTTGTCTTGACTTTTTTCCTAATTAGCTCATATACATGTTGTACATTTTTGTGTACTTTAAACAAATATTCTCAAGAGCGGTAAGTTCCTTACTTGAAGGAAAGACAAATTCTACCTGGCTTTCCAGGCCAATGGTTACTATAGTATTAATGAAAGTACTTGGGCACATCCCTGCTTTCCAAGCACCAGTGTCTCTGATTCAGATAATTGCATGTTATCTGAAACAAAAATTGAGAAGAATTTGGGTTCTCATAATTACTTTACTTTCTTCTTCTGTTACCTTTTTTAAAAAATCTAAATAGATTTTAGAGGAAAACATTTAAATAAAAAGGGCTATTTTTTTCATTGTAAAGTAGTTGATTCCCTAGTGATAAGTTTTGAATAACAACCAGAAATGTATGTTACTCTGTGGTTTATGTTTCCTTTATCTGTCATGCTCTCTTGTACATGCATACTCTTCTCTTTTGCTTATAGGGCTTTCGAAGATGTGAAGATCTTCTGGCGTGTGACCTTTAATAAAACAGCTGTTGTCCTTCTGAAGGATGGCGTGAATTTGGAGAATGAACTTGTATCTGTGCTGGGAGCCACGACCTGTGTGGCAGGTCAAACAATGTGCAACATCTCCATTGAAATAAAACCTGATCATGTAAGTAATAATTGCTCATTTACATACAGCATTGAATTGCAGTTTGTCAACACAAAAAAATTCCTCTGATCCAGAGGAACTGATGGTTAGTTGGAAGATAGTAACTTGATATCTGCTCAGCTTCTCTGGAGCATGTTTATTTATATGCTTGTGCTACCTCCATTGTGACTGGTAAAAATCTGGGGAGGAGATGAGTATTTATTTTGAAGATCATTACAGATCTTAGATTTTTATATAACAGTAAGAAAAAAATAATGGAGTTGTTTCAATGAAATATTCGATTATATACTCTTATCCTTTACATAGTAAGTCTTATATCTATCAAAGCATTTCTTAGCATGGTTTATGAATAACATATTCTATAAGTAATATCTCATTCCACAAAAAAAGTTGAGTCTAATGTGTATGTAATTTTATATTCCTAAATCTAGCACAGTGATCTGTGACAAGTCATAAAACTTCATAAGAATCTCTGAGTGTCTAAAAATCTGTCACTGTTCAGATCCATCTTGTGAATAGTGAAGTTCAATTTAGGAGCCATCATCCACTAAATTGCATTTGTCTAAGTCTAACAACCTTGTGAGACTTGGCTGGCACTCTGAAATACAGACATGATTGTATTAACTCAATTCAGTCATTTTTATTGAAAAGAGAAGGAAAAAATATTTTATTGTTAATACGTAGGAGTTAGAGTAATCTCTTAAGAAAGGAAGGATTAATATTTGCTATTCCTTTAAAGTTGGAGAGTTTTAAATGTTCTAAGAAATTATCCTAGCACTCAGGCTAGTGGCAAGGCCAAGGTCTGGGCACTGAAAAATTATTAGATGGGAAGATTTTCATGGTTTTTCTGATTCAATTCTAGAAAATATTGCAAGATGCTCTATCTGGGAAAAAGGGATTTCCTATTTAGGACATAGGATGCATTCCCTCAGTTCACTAAGAGGGTGATTTTCCTTCTCCATCTTCAGATGTTATTTTTACATTACAGAGCCAATGAACAGGTGTACAGGGCACAGGCTGCCTTGCTGAGCAAACTGATTATGAACTTCTTTACACCAAAGAAGTGATATCAGTATTTAATGACAGTAGTGCAGAAGCTGCAGAGACATGCAGTCATGCCACGTGAAGCACAAGCCTTTGCCATTCTAGCCTGAGCTAATGGAAGGCTAAAGCTCCCCATTCATTCCAGTATAATTGCGCCTGTCAAGAACATTTCATCTAGAGAACTACTTAACATTTTAATTGAAAATATATGCTCTTTATACCACCAAATATTTCCTAATTCTTCTTCCAGTTCTTCTTTCATAAGTTAGCTTGCAAATTAGTAGTAAATACATTAAAAATTATGAAGTAAAAAATGCATTAAATAAGTACTTCACATTTTTGTAGCCTACATTCTAGCTTTTGTAAGTTTTACTTCATCAGCTGTACTGACTTTATTAGTTAAAATTCCTAGAATTAAAGTAAGATTTCCAAGAATTCAGAGCTGAAACACAAAGCTTTTTTATGTAGTGGATTTACCCTGTCTGGATGCCAGGCACCCACCAAAGCCTCTCTGTCATTCCCCTCTGCAGCTGGGTAGGGGAGAGAAAATATGGCAAAAGGTTCATGAGTTGAGAGAAGGACGAGGAGAGATCATTTGCCAAACACCATCATGGGCAAAACAGGCTCAAATTAGAGATATTAATGAGAGTGTTTCTAACAAAGTCAGAGCAGGATAAGGAGAAGTAAACTAAGACCTTAAAACACCTTCCGCCCTCCCCCCTCTCCTTCCAGCTCTACCTCTTCCCCTCCAGCAGCAGAGTTGGGAAATGAGGATTATGTTCTCCTCATCACACATTGTTCTTGCTGCTGCTCAGGGAGAGGAGTCTTTTTCTTTCTCCACCATGGGGTCCCTCCAGTGGGAAACTACTTCAACAGGAGTCCATTCCACAGGCAGCAGTTTTCCATAAGCTGCTGCAGTGTGGTCATCCTTCCATAAAGTGCAGTCCTTCAAGGACAGGCTGCTCCACTGTTGGTCCCCCACACAGTCCCAAGTTCTACCAGGAAGCCTGCTCTAGTCTGGGCTCCTCCCTCCATGGGTCTGCAGGTCTCTGTCAGGAATCTGCTCAAGTCTGGGCCACCTATGGGGTCATAACCTGCTCTAAAGCATCCACTTGCTACAGCAGGGGCTCCTCCATAGGCTGCAGGTGGATCTCTGCATCCCCATGGAACTCCATGAGCTGCAGGGTCACAGCTGCTTCACCATGGACTGCAGAGGAATCTCAGCTTGGGCACTGGAGCACCTCCTCCCCCTCCTTCTCCATAGACCTTGGTGTCTGCAGAGTTGTTCTTCTTATGTATTCTCACCCCCATCTTCTCTGGCCGCAATTACATCTGCATCATAACAGGTTTTTTGCTTCTTAANCAGAGCAGGATAAGGAGAAGTAAACTAAGACCTTAAAACACCTTCCGCCCTCCCCCCTCTCCTTCCAGCTCTACCTCTTCCCCTCCAGCAGCAGAGTTGGGAAATGAGGATTATGTTCTCCTCATCACACATTGTTCTTGCTGCTGCTCAGGGAGAGGAGTCTTTTTCTTTCTCCACCATGGGGTCCCTCCAGTGGGAAACTACTTCAACAGGAGTCCATTCCACAGGCAGCAGTTTTCCATAAGCTGCTGCAGTGTGGTCATCCTTCCATAAAGTGCAGCTACCAAAACCTGGCCATACAAAACCAATACAAAAAACCGTAAAAAAATATTTTACTTCAATGATTGCCATTTTTTTATAATGCTATTTTCTTGTAAAGAATTANTCCTTCAAGGACAGGCTGCTCCACTGTTGGTCCCCCACACAGTCCCAAGTTCTACCAGGAAGCCTGCTCTAGTCTGGGCTCCTCCCTCCATGGGTCTGCAGGTCTCTGTCAGGAATCTGCTCAAGTCTGGGCCACCTATGGGGTCATAACCTGCTCTAAAGCATCCACTTGCTACAGCAGGGGCTCCTCCATAGGCTGCAGGTGGATCTCTGCATCCCCATGGAACTCCATGAGCTGCAGGGTCACAGCTGCTTCACCATGGACTGCAGAGGAATCTCAGCTTGGGCACTGGAGCACCTCCTCCCCCTCCTTCTCCATAGACCTTGGTGTCTGCAGAGTTGTTCTTCTTATGTATTCTCACCCCCATCTTCTCTGGCCGCAATTACATCTGCATCATAACAGGTTTTTTGCTTCTTAAATACGTTGTCACAGAGGTGTTACCACCATTTCTAATTGGCTCAGCCATGGCCAGGTGGCAGGCCCATCTTGGAGCTGTCTGATATTAGCTCTGCCACACGTGGAGTAAACTTCTGGCAACTTCTCACAGAAGCCACCCCAGTAGTTCCACCACTACCAAAACCTGGCCATACAAAACCAATACAAAAAACCGTAAAAAAATATTTTACTTCAATGATTGCCATTTTTTTATAATGCTATTTTCTTGTAAAGAATTACTTTTGTTTGTTTGTTTGTTTTTGTTTTTTGTCAAGTTTGCTACTTGACAAGTGCATGCAATGGGAACAAGTAACATCTTTCCAAGGATTTCTGGAATCATAGCAATTGGATTTCTATTTTTAAACTTTATATTTGTGTTGTAGGTACAAAATCAGAGATGAGGCAGAATGTCATATTGTAAACTTAACACTGTTACCTTATTTTCAATACGGAAAAATAGTCCCATATCCTGTATTTTCAGAGTGACATAATTCTCTGTATGTGAAACATCACAGAAGTCTATCAAACAGTATTCTCTAAGCTCTGAGATTTTCAAGAAATTCAGTTAAGTGTGCCAGTCTACTGAGTTCTTAATTTCTTGTAAAAACATGCATAAACATATTAGTGTTTAAATGCTAAAGTTCTGTGTAGAAAGCTTTTCAGAACTTTGAGTTCAGTACTTGAATACAGGCAAGTGAATTAATTGCATTTTTAAAACTGCACACTTAATTCTGTGCAGTTTTTCCAAAAGTGAGTAGGTAAGTCCATGCCTTTTTGTATGGTAAAAAGAAAATGAAAGAGCAATTCTTCATCAATTGTACATCTACGTAAATCCATAATCTCGAATATGGCACTCTTGGAGAGTTTACTGTCATTTATGCCAAATTTACAGCCACAATGCCTGCACTATTTAAATAGTTACTTTAATGCAGTAAGTTCCACATGAAAATCCGGGATTTAATTATTGTGCCTGACAGAGTGATGCCCATTGCAGTATTGTTTTTAGATATATTTTATTTTACTTATTGCACATTTCAGGAAGCATGCTTGTGGAAAGTATTACTAAAGTGATTCCCTGTGCATACAAAGTCATATATAAACATTTATTTAAAGCTGCAAGGTATTAGTAGGTCTTATAATGATATGAAAATCATCCCTCACTTACAGGTACCAGAATTTGAAACTTATATTTTTGTTGAGCTGTATGCTGTAAGCACGGGAGCTGCTTTGAACAACAGTGCCAGATTTGCTTTTATAACAGTCTTGGAAAGTGATGCTCCTCATGGTTTAGTGTATTTTGCTGTGGGATCTCGATTTGCTGTGGCTCATAAGAAGACAGCTTTAATCAGTCTGCAAGTTCTTAGAGATTCTAGTACATCAGTAACCACAATGGTTAGCTACAGTATGCAGGTAAGACTTATTATTATTTAATTTATTTTTATATCTTTTTCTGACCTTCAGGAAAGCAGATATCCAGCTCTTCAGGGAGATAGTCAGGGAGTTCTCCTGGGAGACTATCCTCAGGGACAAGGCAGTAGAAGAGAGCTGACAGATCTTTAAGAAAGTCTTCCTTAGAACAGAGGAGCTAGCAATCCCCAGGAGCAAGAAATCAGGCAATGAAGGCAGGAGACTGGCATTGCTGAGTCAGAACCTGCTGGTCAAACTAAAGAGAAAGAAGCAAACGCACAAGCAGTTGAAGCAAGGACAGGTGAGCTGGGAAGAGAATAGAAATGGAATGTGAATATGTAAGGAAGGCCAAGGTGAACCTGGAAGTGAACCTGGCAAGGTTCACAAAAAATAACAGGAATGGCTTCTAGAGGTAAATTAACCAGAAAGGGAAGGTCAAAGGAGGTGTTTAACCCTGATAAACAATGCTGGAAAACTGGTAACAATGGATTAACACAAGGCTGGTGTGCTCAACAACATTTTTGCCAGTCTGCACTACATGTTTTTCCTACATCTCTTGAGTGGATGGACAGCAGGATGGGGTATGGGGGAGCAAGTCCCTCCCATTGTAAGGGAAAATCAGGTTCGGGACCTTCTGAGGAAACCGAATGTACACAACTCTATGGGACCCAAAGAGATGCATCCCAGAGTTCTGAGGGAATTGGCTAATGTAGTACCCAAGACAGTCGCCCTTGTTATTTAAAAGTCTTCACGATCACATGAAATCCCTGGTGACTGGAAAACAGGAATTACTAAACCCATCTTTAAAAAGGGAAGGGTGGAAAGGAGGACCCTGGGAACTATCAATCTGTTGGCCTCCCCTTTGTGCCTGGGAAGATCATGGAACAGCTCCTCCTAGGAGCTGTGTTAAGGCACACGGAGGACAGGGAGGAGACTGGAGAGAGCCAGCACAGCCTCACCAAGGGCAAGCCCTGCCTGATCAATCCAGTGGCCTTCTATGATGTAGTGACTACATCAGTGTACAAGATAAGGGCTACAGAAGACATTTATCTGGGCTTTCATAAAGCCTTTGACACACCCGCAATATCCTTCTCTCTAAATTGGAGAGAGATGGATTTAATGTTGGATTTGAATGGACTGTTACTTGATGGATAACAAAGTGGTTGGATGGTCCCATTCAAAGGGTCTTGGTCAATGGCTCAGAGTCAGATGGACATCAGTGACAAGTGGTGTCCCTCAGGGATCTGTATTGGGACCAGTATTCTTTAATGTCTTCATTAACAGCATAGATGAAGGATCAGGTGTACCCTTAGCAAATTTGCAGATGACATCAAGCTGAGGGGTGAAGTTGACACTCCTGAATGATGGGATGCCATCCAGACAAGCTCAAGAAGTGGCCCCTGGGAATCCCATGAGGTTTAACACGACCAAGTGCAAAGTGCTGCACCTGGGTCAGAGCAACCCCCAGTACAGGCTGGGGGATGAACACATCGAGAGCTGCCCTGCCCAGAAGGACATGGGGGTGCTGTGGGTGAGAGCTGGACATGAGCTGGCCATGGGCACTCCCAGCCCAGAAAGCCAAATGTGTCCTGGGCTGCATCCAAACCCCATGTGCAGCTTTGGAAGGAGGGGATTCAGACCCTCCTGCTCCATTGTGATAGGACTCTACCTGCAGAGCTGCCTCCAGCTCTGGGGTCCTCAGCACAGGAAGGGCAAGGAGTTGTTGGAGCAAGACCAAGGAGGCCACCAAGGTGATCAGAGGGATGGAGCACCTCTGCTATGGGGAAATACTGAGAGAATTGGGATTGTTTAGCCAGGGGAAGAGGCAGCTTTGGGCTGACCCAATTGCAGCTTTCCAGTACCTAAAGGGAGCCTATCCAAAAGTTGGAGAGGGAATTTTTGCAAAGGTATGTAGTGATAAGAAAAGAGGGAATGGCTTAAAACTGAAAGAGAGTTGGTTCAGATTAAATATTAGGAAGAAATTCTTTATTGTGAGGGTGGTGAGGCACTGGCAAGAGAAGGTTGTAGATGCTGGATCCCTGGATGTGTTCAAGGCCAGGTTTGATGGAGCTCTGAGCCACTGGTCTGGTGAAAGTTGTCACTGTCCACTCCAGGAGCTTTGGAACTACATGTTCTCTAAGATACTTTTCAACCCAAACCATTCATAGAATCATAGATTTTATGTTTCATTTTATACTTAAATAATTGGTCATTCTTTAAAGTAAATATGACTGTGATCAGCATTTTTTTTTCAGGAAACAGTCATTTGCTGGGCCTAGCTTCTTTGATTTTTCTTTATTAAAAGACCCTTTTCTCTTTGCATTGTCAAGAATGTTTTTTTTAGCAGTATCTTCCAATGTCCTCAAAGAATATCATCAGTCACGCATCTAATATATTTCTTTCTTTGTTTTAAGGCTCTTTTTGAGCCTTCAATTTTTCAGGCTTTTTCATCTGAAATTAAGTTTTTATCCTGATGGATATGTGTACAACATCCAGTCAGTGAGACACTTACTCTGTTAGGGCACAAATTTATTAGTACCAGAGCATACTTAGGAAAAGAAAGAGAAATTTCATCAAATTTTATTCAATGTTCTTGGAGTACTAAACAAGAAATTTTTTTCTTCTGATTGAAAATAACACATGCTAAGGGAAATTTTATCATCCCCATTCATTCTTGAGACATCTGTACATACATCTGTAGCACGAGACTCTTCTAGCTGTTGAACCCTTTTTTCTCTTAAATGCATACTTCACTCATTATTATTGCAGCTGATGAAGTTTATCCTTTAGCAGATCTGCAAAAACATGATTCCTGCCTCTTTCTGAGTATCTGTGAATTCAGCATCAGGGCACAGCCTACAAGAGAGATTCTTTCAAGTTTACCATCCCTTAGAATAGTACTTGGCCTGATCTACGTGAAATATTTGTGATTTTATGCCTAAAATCATTATTTTAGGGTGAGTTATTATATATTTACCCTTTATAATAAAAGGTTCTGCATTCTATTTTTATATTGAATGCATATCTCTTTTAACCACAAAGGCTTACATGGTGTTTCCATGCATTTATTATATAATAGTTAGCCAGTGTTTCAATTGAATTGTGTGGTAACAAATCTCCACATTTATTCCACCTAAGAATTCACTATAATTTAGCTGTTAAATGGAAAAGAAATTGCAACTGCCCAGTGTATATTTAAGCTAAAATATAGTGGGCAATCTCTTATCCATTTGTAATTTTTATAACCAACCTTCTTTGGACATTTTTAGGTTTTGAGGGTGCATGGCCAAGTACTAAACTATTGGTACTGTTAGTAGCTTTAAAATAAGAGGCCACAGCAGACAAGAAGGCAGTGACTGGAAACTGATGTTTATCTCATCCCTACAAAGGTTTCTTAGACATAGTTCTTGTCACTAGTGTTTTTACTACTATTTATTTCCACTTCCTAGTTTTTAGTGGGAAGGGATAAACAAAAGGAAACATCTCCCTGGAATTTTCACAGATGATGTGATCATGTCTAGAGCAATTTTGAACAGTTACAGGCTGGATTGACTTACCAGCTTCTCCAGTGAACTCAGAAAATGTCTGCTTCATTCCATAAATAAACTCTACTAATAAAAGCTAAATATTTTCAATAGGGATCTAGTACTTCACATTTTATTCAGGAGGAGACCTTTACTTAGGAGTCAGTACATAAGCTGCACTTATTAAATTGATACTTCTGAAAAATCATAAAGTTGTATAATAGCTCAGAAAGTTAGTTTCATCTTAAGGGAAATTTATTATATTACCAGGTATAATGTCAAGGTTATTGCAAGTGACAAAAAGAGCAGGACTCTGAAGAATGAAACAGTAATTGCAAACCTCATGGAAGGAAAAAACAGTGTTGCTTCACAAGCAAATAAGGCCATGTTCAATTACTAGATAAGTTCATCTATCCGTCTTGCATGGGTATTCTATAGCGTTCGCTTTGCCTTTATATTAAATGGATTATTCATCTTTTAAGTATATATTCTGGGACTGAAAATACTATGAATTTATATTAGTTTGGACACAGATTTCCAAAATCTTTGCTTTGCTTTTGTTTAGTTTTCTATGTATTTGTAATGCATTTCTCTACCCTAAAGTGAGGGACTTTGTGCTGCAGTCACACCCTTACATCAACCCTTCTGGAATTCACACATGCTAATACTTCTGTAGTATTTATTCATAAAGAAAAGTTTTGTGGTTTTTATTCTGGAAAAGAAAGAGTGGGACCCTGTTTACTATTGACAATATATATAATTCTTCTCCTAGATTTGATGGATTACTAATTCAGGGAGATAATTATTTTATTGTAATTGTTTCATCACTCATAACTGCTTTTTGAAAGAGGACTTCTTTTGTTATACGTTTCATTTTTACCCATTTAAAGTGTGTTCTACAGCAGGTGGTTTTGAACAATTATGTCTATCATCATCTTACCTAAAACTCTTTTGGTTTGTTTTAAGGAGCTACAAAAACCTGAACCTATTGGACGGACCTTCATATCTCCAGCTGTGGCAGGACAAGATTTTGCCAGATCTGAAGGTTTATTGACTTTTGAACACGGACAGAGAAATGCATTTCTGGATGTGACCCTGACTCCAAAGACAGCATCTTTAAACCCATTTCCTAAACGTTTCCAGGTTGTACTTTCTAATCCCACAGGCGGTGCCAGGGTAGATGATGTGTATGGTATTTCTAATATCACCATTGTCTCAGATTTGGACTCCTTGCCAGTTTGGGGACTGATTGATCAACTGCATCAGCCTCTTGATGACACCATTTTACACAGAATCCTTCAGAATCTGAATGTCAAACTGGCTACAGAAACTACAGAAGAGCAACTTACTGCTGTGGTGCATATAATAGATAAGGTAAATACTTCCTGTTCTTTCTTAAATGACCAATGACATTAATTAGCGTATAATAACAAGGTATAACTATATATATATATATATATATAAAATCAGATCACATCCACAGCAGTGACTAAGCACAGACTGCAACAGTAAAAGTAGAAATTGTGAAGTCCCATGATCAAGGAAGGAGTTTGTATGCCACTAGTTAGGATGGTGGCAAGAAATCAGAAATCAAATAGGTTGAAATGAGCAACCAGTATTAATTTTGCATACATACCTGTAGCCCTAGATTTTCTACTGTGCAGTTTTCCCTTTGGTGCCATAGTTTCATGGAGCTTATTATGTTTTCTTGACTCTTAGCTCACACTTTTGTTGCTTTTACGCCTGGCAGAACCTCTGCTTATATCTTTAGAGCAGACTGCAGTCAACATACAAGCAAATCCTACCTGGGCCAGCTGGATTCTGCTGTAGTTTTAAGCAAACATCAGTCCTTTTTCCTGCAGTAGCTTGGGAAATTGGGTTGTCAGGGTAGCTGAGTGCTTAGGCATTGCACTGAGTAATATGAAAATTATGGACTAGTTTTATGGTGTTCTGTCTCTTCCGTGCTCTTGGAATAATGCACAGAAAATTTCAAAATACCCAGATACAAAGCATTATAACAATATCCATTCATTTCTTATTTTTGCTCATGGAAAACTGAGAAAATAATTTTAAGAATTCTCAGGACTCAACAATCTTTGGTTTGTGAAAGAATGAAAAATGCCACATCCTTTCTTTAATAATCAAAGCCCCTTGTAAGCATATCTTTATGTAGTTTTGACAGACTGTGTCTTATGCCTTGGGAGCAGTGATCAGGAGTTGGGAAAAATATTCTGAACTTTTACAATGAATATTGGAATCACAGCGAAGATATCACTAAACCATTGAACGTGAGGAAATGTTGCAAGCAGATTCCTTTGTGTAAAATTCTTCTCTCATTAGGTTACAGGTGTAGGTGAAAAACTGTTACTTGCTGATAAAAGTAGAAGTCTTTTCTATGAGATACTCTGTGCTCTGGCTAGCCCAAAACGTGAGGACACACAAGGATATAGCCTGCTTGCTGAGGTGACTGAGAAGTTTGCTTTTTCTCTGTTGACTGGGATAAAGTGTGGATCGCCAGGAGAAAGGTTAGTAAGCTTCAATTCATATGTTTTATAAATACATGACAACTTACCCATACAGAAAATCTAGACTACATTTTCAGAAAAGGGACTTGTTTACTATCTACTATGTTACCCATATGTGAATGTGTTGTTACACTGTCATGATCTTACAGAGCACAGTGTCATATATATAGTGCTTTGTAAGACTGAGCGTCATACATAACTTTTACTTTTGTATGGGGTAGCTGTGGGAACATGAGTCAAGAGTTCTGATATGTATTAACCCACCTTTAACTCAAACATTGCCTGGAAAAGTATTCATTATTCTTGCTAAGAAAATAATATGTAATTGTATGATGCAGAGCTGTGTCCTAATCCTTAGATGAAAGTTAGCAACCCAAAATTTCTACTGGAGTTTTGTAATTCGTATGTTCTTGGTTTTGCTCACTTTAACATTGTTTTAAAATTTTTAAAGCTATTTGTAGTTTCAAATTGCTAGTTTTGTCTCCAAGGGCATAATACCCTCATCAGGCTAATGGGCAGGGGAAATAGGTGACTGGAGAAAGAGATTATTCTTTTTTATGAGACAGATGGTTTTAAACACTGTGTTTCTCCCGTTGAGGATCTACTAAACAACTGGTGGTTGAATGTGTGTTCAGTGTTTAGAATTTGAAAGTTAAAGTTCTTTATTCTGAGTTTTCTTGCATCATCTGTTGGGGAGAAAAAATAAAGCAAGATCATCCATTTCAATGCCTCTCCTGTTCTTTAGACTCCGTTCTACATCAAGTTGTAAAGATGAGTGTTTTGATAACCTAGTTCACAATGGACAGGTTTTAGTTGCAGGTCATAAGGAGCAAATCCCAGAGGGGAAATGGAGAAGCTGAAATATGTAAAAATTCAGCCCTTTTTTTCCCCCACAGAAACTGAAACCATGTGCCAATTAAACATCATAAGCCTAAAAATAATTAATTACTACAATACTAACAAATCACAAATACCTTTTAGAGTCATTAGGTGATGAATAGTGAAGCTTAGTTCCACTTACCAGCCCTATTGCTTTTCCATTTCCACAGAGGCAAAAATATCCTTGACAGTTGCCCATACATTGCAATAATGGCTCACAACTGGTTTCCTCAGCAAATCAATGGACACAGATTTAATGGAAAAGATGGGGATTCTATTCAAGTACCTGAACATCTACTAGATGTCTCTGTAGTATTATCATCTCCTCAAGAAGAGAACTGTGAATCCATACAGTTCACAGAATACAGCAGTCAGCAGTGGTTCCTTACTAGAGATAAAGAACTTGCCCTGAAGAACAAGGTTTGAATATAATACTATTTTTTTTCAAGGATTTGTTTCAATCTAGATCTTGCTCAAAACATCAAAAATGTATTTTAAATAATGTGAACATTTTTATCGTTGTCTCTGATTAAAATGAGCACTGTGTTGAATCCTAACATTAAATTTATTTTTACATTGTACATGTTGTTTCAGGTTTTTTCAATGAGCTTGAAAGGTCAGAGTTCACAGCCTTTGAAAGATAACAACGAAGTAATTTATCGTATTTATGCTAAAGGAAGTCGGATTGTTCCACAGAAGTCTCTATGTCTCCTCTGGAATCAAGCTGCTGAAAGGTTATTTTATTATTATTTCTAGTTTTCCATTTATTTACCATGACTCTATGTAATTGTGAAAAATGTGATAAGGCCAATTAAATAATTTGCAAGTAAAAAATTGATCCATTTCATGTCTTCTTTCCTTAATTTTTCTGGCCATTTTACCAATACATAAAACTTTTCTTATAATAAAATGAGTAGTTTTTCTAGGTCAGATATTTCTCTGACTTCTCACCTTGGCTTTTTTCATCAAAATATCATTTAGATGGTATAATGATGCAATAGGTTACACTGATATGTCATAAATTCCCAGAATTGCATCAATGAATGTTTTAATGATTTGGAGATAATTATGTTGAAGTCCAGTTGGTTTAGATTTAATTTCATTAGACCAACTGGATGATACTAGCCTGCTGTTGACACAAACTATTTCTCTTTAGGAGGAGATGCACTACAGTTTACCTGTATGCTCTCCTTTTATCTATGCACAATTTCCAGTGGAAATGGCTTAGGATATCACCTGTGATATGCTTTATCCTTTTTCAAAACCACTTCAGCAATACTGAAAAAAAAACCCAAAACAAAACCTGAATTTTAGTTTCAAAACTAACAAAGAGCAGTATAAAATTTTCTCCATAAAAGGGTAAGGTATTGAGAAAAGTTAAGTAACAAACTATTTGAAAAGTCAGACAGACCTAGAAATCTAGCAGAAATTTCAAAAACATGGCCATAAAAATTCTTTAGTGGAAAAAAAAAGTTCATTTTAACATACTTAAAAAGAGTTTTTAAAAAACATAAAAATGCTATAAACAACCCTTTAATCTGATATAAATGTGCTATTCTGAGAACTGCATACGAAAGATTACAGAAAACGCCTCTGCAATAGTTTATGGAACTTGATATTCCATGATTATAACAAAAATTTTCAAGCCTGCTTACCATGTGAATTACACAAGTCCATTTCCAACTTTGTGAAACTGTCGTTTTGCAGCTGGCTGTCTGATAGCAGGTTCTGCAAAGTGGTTGATGACACATCAGATTATGTGGAATGCTCCTGTGCTCATATGTCCATTTATGCAGTTTATGCTCAAATAGATAACTTGTCTTCATACAATGAGGCTTTTTTTTCTTCTGGATTCATCTGCATTTCAGGTCAGTTCATTTAACACAGTTTTCTCATTAATAAAAACTGATGATCAATAAAACTGATCGATTATTAACATTTGTAGTAGCTGATGACAAGCTTTTTCTTTAGTGGAATATTGAATGAATGTTAATTAGCTTCATGTTATTAGAGGTGCCATCTTGTCTGGATTTGCACACTGCCAAATTTTGCCCCTGGAAAAAAATGTCAAGCATAGAAATATCACAGAATCAACTAGGTGGGAAAAGATTTTTGACATCATCGAGTCCAACCTATGACCTAACACCACCTTGCCAACTAGACCACGGCACCGAGTGCCACATCCAGTCTTAAACAGCTCCAAGGGTGGTGACTCCACCACCTCTCTGAGCAGCCCATTTCAATCCCTACTGGCTCATCTTTTGGCACACAGGGGCAGGCTGCTCCTCTGCCTTCAAGATTTCTTTCTTGAAGTATGTTCCTCCTTCTAGGACCCCTTTGTTTTTGGGGGCTGTTTCCCAAGCTACTGTCCAAAACACCATCCTGAATTCCACCCTCTGGAAGTCTAGTGTAGAAGTTTCATTGACGTTTCAATATCCTTGTTTCACCAAATATTGAGAACTCTATAATTTCATGGTCACTGTGCCCCAGACAGTCCCTGACCACCACATCTCCCAGCAGCTCCCCTCTGTTTGCAAACAGCAGGTTTAGCAGATCCCCACCCCTCCCAGGCTTGTTTACCAGCTGTGACAAGAAGCTCTCCTCCATACACTCTGAGAATCTCCTAGACTGCCTCTTTTCTACTGTGTTGAGTTCCCAGCAGATATCTGGCAAGATCTCCAACAAGAACAAGGGCTGGTGATCTTGAAACATCCTTCAGCTGTTTATACAGTAATTCATCTCTTCATGCTGGTTGGGTGGCCTGTAGAGACATCCCACCAGGATGTTGGCCTTGCTGGCCTTTCCTTGATTCTCACCCATGGTACTCGATCTTACTGTCATTAATCTCAAGTTCCACGGTGTCCAGAGCCTCCCTAACATGCAGAGCTATCCCTCCACCTCTTCTCCCTCACCTGTCTCTTGTGAAGAGCTTGTAGCCATCCATTGCAGTGTTCCAGCCAGGTGAGTCATCCCACCACATTTCTGTGATGGTGACTATGTCACAGCTTTGCTGCTGTACCATGGCTTCATCTCTTGTTTGTTAACCATCCTGTGTGCATTAGTGTACATGCACTTCACCTGAGCTGCTGATTTCACCCCTGACTGGCTTACCACCCTTGGGCTCATCTCTAGAGTGCCTGGTTTCATCCCCTTCCCCCTTGAAACCTAATTTAAAGCCCTGTCAATCAGCCCTGCTGACCACGAGCTAGAATTCTTTTGCCCTTGTTAGACAGATGGAGCCCATCTGACTCAAGCGAGCCTGATGCTGTAAAAATTGCCCATGGTAAAAAAACCAAAATTCCTCTGATGGCACCAGCCCTTAAGCCATTAATTGATAATATGGATTTTTCTATTCCTTTTATCATTCATCCCTGCTCCTGAAGGAACTGAACAGAACAACACCTGTGCTCCTGCCCCATCAACCAATGAATCCAGAGCCCTGATGCCCTTTTTAATGACCCTGGTACCCTTCTTGTCAACCTCATCACTGCCAACCTGGACAACCAGCAGTGGGTAATAAACAGAGAGCTGAATCAGTTCAGGGAATCTCCTGGTTATATCCCATAGCTGGGTCCCAGGAAGGCAGCAGACTTCCCTGTGGGATGGGTCTGGTCGACATACAGGATCCTCAGATTCCCCTCAGAAGGGAGTCACCTACTACAACTGCCCTTCTTTTATTCTTAATTCCCGAGGTTGTGATCCATCCGACAAAGTGCGCCTGGGAGACTCTCCAGGCAGATTTTTTTTACTGTCATCTGCCTGAGCCTCTGGACCCAGGGCCTTGTACCTATTCTGTAAGGGCACCTGGGAAGGGGGTCAGGAGGGAATTTTGCTACCTCTCTGAGTAGGTACCCATTTCTACTCCCCCCATCTGCCTGATGGTAAGAGGGACAGGGCTCCTCTGACTCCTGCTGAGCTTCTCTCAGGGTTGCAAGGCTGTAATTCCACCAGCCAATTTCTCTTTTGCTCTCCTTAGCCTTTCCACTTCTTCCTTAAGCCCTGCCACCAGCCAGAGCAGATCATTCATCTGCTCACACCACACACTGGTGCCTTTTGCACTGTCCTCTGGCACTGCCCCCAGGCTCAGACATTCCCTGCAGTCAGGGGTCTGGACAGCTGTGTCCTTCTTGGGGGGTTCTGTTTGGGTTAACACACTTTTGCTGGCAGCTGCAGCAATGGCTTTTGACCATTTGTAAACCATTGCTGGATCTAGTCAAGTTGGGGGAAAAAAAAATCAAACACAACCCAACCAAAACACACCCACCTGACATACAGCCCACTGCCAGGAGAGCGGCTACACCCCTCCTGCATAAACTGCTGTTCCACGCCCTCACTGCCATGCCATGCCACGGCCCTGTTTGCCTGGTCTGTGTCAGCTTGCTCCCTAGAGCTATTTAAATCTCCTGCAAATGGTCCTGGCAAATGGTCCTTGCTCACTTGATTGCCTTTTCCTTGAGATACTTTTTTGAAAAGAGATTATATGTCATTCATTTGGGGGAAGAAACTTTAAAATCCTAAATTCATCTGTGTTGCTAGCAGCTGTACAGTCATCCTCTTTGTCAAATGTCTTTGACAATTTTAGCTGGAATTTTCACTCAGAAGTGATAACTCAAGGGAGATAGATTCCATTACACTCTCCTGCCTAACTGCTACCCAAGATCTTGGGAAAAAAACCCTAAGAGTTTAACCTATAAGGAACGTGACTCTCTTCATGAGCAGCCTCAACAGCATTAATCCCAAAATGCCAGGCAGGAAGCAGATCTAAGTTCTAAACTCAACTTGGCTTCTGAAGGAACTTTACAGATTGCAACTGATTTACTATTACATTGCAGCAATCACAAATTAAAGTAAATTTTTCTTAGAACCATAGAATTATTTAGGTTGGAAATGACCTCTTGCATTTGTAGGCACTAAGAGTAATGGGCTTACTAAGAAAACATGCTAAAGGGTAGTTTTGGTTAACTTGAATTTCCTTAAAAGGGAGTCTGGGTATGCTCCTTGTGAGGCTTATGACTTCTATACTACATCATCACTATATGAGTAACAAAAATCGTGCAAGCAGCTAAATCACTTACTTATCCCCTCCAAGCAAACTGCCTTAACAGATTAAATCTAGGCTCCTTAATATTTTAAAACCTCAGCCAAAAAAAATGAAGACAAAGAAAGAGGAAAAACCTGTCCATTTTTCACCTGCTCCACACAAATTGATGGTTATATTTAACAATAAAAAAAGGAGATTTTAGCACGTAAAAATAAGCAGATTTTAAAATACAATTACTGGATTACAGTGGAAAAGGAGTAAGTTGATTAAACAAAATCCTGTAAAATGAAAAATGCTTTAGAAACCGAAGAAAAACATTTATGCAAAAGCTAAGAAAATATTTTACTGAGTTGGAGTCAGAAACTGTGCAAATCATTGTTCAGAACTAGTCATTTACTGTAGTCATAGGTCATAAAAATGTGGTATAAAAATAGTTTAGCTTGGAACTTGAAGAAAATGCTTTCCAATGCCTTTCAGCTTTTTTGGCCGGTTGAAGATGTTTACTTATGTGATGATATAGATTATTAGAGTTAAATGAATCTTTTAAATAACAAATTGCTTTGTTTTTGAGAGTGATAAGGATATTGTTAATTTCTCTTGACATTTCCACCGAGGTGTGAAGAATATATGAAAAAAAAAGAAAAAAGAGAGAACATGTAGATGGTTGTATAAATATCACTAAGTAATTTTGAAATATTTAGAAATAATTTAACAATTATTTATTTGTCTCATCTCTTACAAATAGTGATAGCTGAACAAATAGTCATTCTCAAGACATGATAAAAGATCTGCCTTAATTACCCAAATTCCCGCCCTGATTGGGGTGTGAAAATGCACAATTAGCTCAGATTAACTCTGAGATTTAGCAGTGTTTTCTTTGTTGATTTATCTTTCCTGGGGTCCTTTTCCCAGGGACTACTTACTGATGGAAAAGGAGCCTTTTTCATTTTTGTTCTGTTCATGTTTACAATTAATAAGTGAAATGAAAAGTGGTGTCATTCCTTCTGACTACTACTATAACAGATTTCCATGCTCAACACATGAATTGGAAGATTAGCATTTAGAAGGTTATAGCTACCTGCTAAAACAGTGCTACCCAACAGGAGGCATTTTTTCTGTAATTGTTTCTGAAAACATTTTTTGGATGCAGTAATATGAGCACTGAACAGTTACATTTGATTTGCATATAACTATTATGATAATCATTCATATCATGCAGAAAGTAGCACCAAAAAAAACACTTTTCAAAAATTGCTTGTTTACATTATGAAATTATTTTAGCTCCCAAGCCTATGGGAGCAATAAATGCACATTTGTACTTGAAATAAACTCATGAGTCATCCCAGTGTGAACCAAAATGAACATAATCTCTCTATAAGGTTTGTTTGTTTGGTTTTTTTTAGGTAATCTGCACCTTCAAGAAATATTTGCTAGATGATATAGTACAGTTTATTTGCCTAAGCTTAAATTTTCCTTTTATTTTTTTTTCTTTTTTTCATTGTCATTTCTGTGTAGGTTTCACTTTGGCTATCATCTCCCACCTTTTCTGCACCAGATGTGCCATGTTTGCAGCTAAACTTCTCACTCATATGATGGTTGCTTGTTTGGGTACTCAGGTAAGAAAGAAACTGATGAAGCCTCAAAATGTAGAGTAAGTACATTTGCTTTCCTTTTCTTCACTTTCATGGCCGTGTCTAAACAGATCTTCTGCAGTGTAAATGTTTTTGGAAACTGTAAANAACTGGACGACTGTGCTAGCTATTCTCAACAGCTAAAAGAAAACCTTTATACAGTTACTTGTGTTGTGATATGTTGGCCTGTTGTGAACTAGCCTGATTAGGTAGCCAAAATTTAATAGAAAACTCTATGTATGTAGTTGATGTATGTACAGCTGTACCCACATAAGAGCATTTTGTCACTATACATATGATTAGAAATTTACAATATAATTAAAAATTTTGTCTGTTTGCTAACTAATGACTCTGTGTGAGAGAAGCTATTTAGGACAGTTTTAACTGAGAACTTACTACGTGAAAATCAGCACTTAATAATTCATAGTTTAAATAGAAGAAAAATGTTAGTATTTTCCATTTCTATCTACTAATCTTTAGGCATTTTTAGACACTAGATTTGTAACTATTAGCTCTCAAGCCACTCTAGAGAATGAAGGAAACTGGTTTTTCTCCGTGTGTTTATATTCTTACCAAAAAAAACCCCAAAAACAACCAACTGGGAAGCTCTTCTCGATAGTTCCACTGTTTTATATGTACATAAATAATTATCTTTCGTCTAATATCTACACTGTGTGTTTATTAGATTTATTAGATAGTTTTGGGGTTCTTTTTAAATTGCTACCAGTGCACTAGTTACTCATGTCTGTAGATGGCAGTCTAACCTTCTCAGCACATTGCTCAGAAACTTGGTGTTCAAAGACTGTGCCTGCTTTGTAGCTGCTCACAATAGTTCACTTCTCTGGCAGTGATGGGGAATGATGATTCACAACTTTCAACATTTCATTTCATTCTTGATGTGTCCAGGGCTGCCAGCATTAATGGAGCACTTGTAAAGCATTCAAGAGTAGCTATTTCACCATGTGTTTGGTGAAGCTCATTGGAAAAACACAAAAGGCTAGATATTTGTAAAACATTTTTATTCCCTTTAAGCATAAGTTCATGTAACAATACCCTAAATGCACAAAGAAAAAAATTACTGGATTGAGATTTTCAGCTTTGGAGTAAATCTAGGTGAATTTTTGAGTATTCAAAAAATCAAAGTAATATGATAATATAGTTCACAGTGTCTCAATACTGTCATACTAGTCAATAAGATTCATCTTTTCAGAGCTATAAACCTAGATTACAATCTTAATAGGAACCACTTATGGCTACCATGTTTTGCCTGAGAATTCCTAGAAAGAATGCATGAATAAGTACTTTATATACAGCTTGTTTGTGTATACTCAGCTTGGTGCATCTTGTCCACATTAAATTTCAGGGGCCATTTCCCCAGTACATACTGAGTATTATAAATGACATGAATGTTTGCTAAATTCTCTGTTTATAATTTTTGTGAGTGCACTGTTGCGCTGCTTTGCCTATAAGCATCAGCCACTTCTCTGGAATATTTGAACGTTCACAATCTGCTTACAGCAATTGCTGTGTATATATGGCCTTCCATTCTTATGGCCAGCAAAACAAAATTAAAGTCTAGTGGTCAAATGGAAAAAAAAAAGGTATAGGGGTAACTGTGTCATCCTGTTTTTGTCAAGCAAAAACTCCTCGAGTCTCGCCTATTTTCTTTGTTACCATTGCAAGAATTAGGACGTAACCCTTTTCTCCAGGGAGTATCTTAATAGGCTTCAAACTGACTTTTAAAATTATTTACTGACTGGTATCAATAATTCCCACCAAGTCAGAGCACAGTTCATGCAGCTTATTTCAGAGGCAGTTTCAATCTAATCATAAGTAGAACTATTTGGGAATTAGATTTAAATAAAAAGACAGTTTCAGAGTGGACTGACCTGCATACTTTTATAGCAAAGCAATACATTTTATGATCAATGAGGCTTTGTGGGCCAATATCTAAGTTTCTATTTTTGGATCTGCAGTATTCAAAAAGAATCAGTCAATATTTGAGCTAATCAGAGATTTTTAGTAGAAGAGATTGTAATCTATATCAAGATTTCAGTGACTTTATAGGTTGTATTGATCATGTATATATGCAGACATTTTAANTTATTTTTTTTTCTTTTTTTCATTGTCATTTCTGTGTAGGTTTCACTTTGGCTATCATCTCCCACCTTTTCTGCACCAGATGTGCCATGTTTGCAGCTAAACTTCTCACTCATATGATGGTTGCTTGTTTGGGTACTCAGGTAAGAAAGAAACTGATGAAGCCTCAAAATGTAGAGTAAGTACATTTGCTTTCCTTTTCTTCACTTTCATGGCCGTGTCTAAACAGATCTTCTGCAGTGTAAATGTTTTTGGAAACTGTAAAGTTTCAACACATGACACTTAAAATTAGTCCAATATTCACATCCTGTGTTGGGAATTCAAGTGAAATTACACACTGTCTGAGAATATTTAATGAAAACTGATGGATGATAGGGCAATGTGAGAAGACAGTTCCATGTGTGGAATGCTGTGCTCAGTTCTGACTTCAGAAGGATTTTGAAAGTTATCTTCTGTTTGGGCCCACATGCTTTTCTGTCTGTGACCTGTTTTTTTGTTTAAATACATTGCATATTAACTTTTGTATGTAATTCTGATCTGTGAAGAATAATTCTTGAGAACAGTTCCATGTGATGTGTAAATGTAATAATTCTAATTATGGAGGTACAATTTGTATGGTTCTAAATAATTTTGTCATTCATCCTCAATCCTTGAAATACATGACTCTCCAGCTCTCTTTTCCTTTTGCCATGAAAAGGCAAAGGAAAGTGTAGAACAGAATTTTTGAAAGAGGATTTTAGCAGGGTAACTGCTTAGCTGGTGAGCTAGTTCGGAGAGGAAGTAAAGACAGTTTGGCAGCAACTGTCAAAGAAAGGCAAGTGGCTTTAAGTCAGAGTGAAAAGAGTGTGTTTGAAAAGGTTGAACTGGACGACTGTGCTAGCTATTCTCAACAGCTAAAAGAAAACCTTTATACAGTTACTTGTGTTGTGATATGTTGGCCTGTTGTGAACTAGCCTGATTAGGTAGCCAAAATTTAATAGAAAACTCTATGTATGTAGTTGATGTATGTACAGCTGTACCCACATAAGAGCATTTTGTCACTATACATATGATTAGAAATTTACAATATAATTAAAAATTTTGTCTGTTTGCTAACTAATGACTCTGTGTGAGAGAAGCTATTTAGGACAGTTTTAACTGAGAACTTACTACGTGAAAATCAGCACTTAATAATTCATAGTTTAAATAGAAGAAAAATGTTAGTATTTTCCATTTCTATCTACTAATCTTTAGGCATTTTTAGACACTAGATTTGTAACTATTAGCTCTCAAGCCACTCTAGAGAATGAAGGAAACTGGTTTTTCTCCGTGTGTTTATATTCTTACCAAAAAAAACCCCAAAAACAACCAACTGGGAAGCTCTTCTCGATAGTTCCACTGTTTTATATGTACATAAATAATTATCTTTCGTCTAATATCTACACTGTGTGTTTATTAGATTTATTAGATAGTTTTGGGGTTCTTTTTAAATTGCTAC
>VZTZ01007894.1:36884-54236 GCA_013400955.1 Drymodes brunneopygia | reverse complement strand
TGTTTATAATTTTTGTGAGTGCACTGTTGCGCTGCTTTGCCTATAAGCATCAGCCACTTCTCTGGAATATTTGAACGTTCACAATCTGCTTACAGCAATTGCTGTGTATATATGGCCTTCCATTCTTATGGCCAGCAAAACAAAATTAAAGTCTAGTGGTCAAATGGAAAAAAAAAAGGTATAGGGGTAACTGTGTCATCCTGTTTTTGTCAAGCAAAAACTCCTCGAGTCTCGCCTATTTTCTTTGTTACCATTGCAAGAATTAGGACGTAACCCTTTTCTCCAGGGAGTATCTTAATAGGCTTCAAACTGACTTTTAAAATTATTTACTGACTGGTATCAATAATTCCCACCAAGTCAGAGCACAGTTCATGCAGCTTATTTCAGAGGCAGTTTCAATCTAATCATAAGTAGAACTATTTGGGAATTAGATTTAAATAAAAAGACAGTTTCAGAGTGGACTGACCTGCATACTTTTATAGCAAAGCAATACATTTTATGATCAATGAGGCTTTGTGGGCCAATATCTAAGTTTCTATTTTTGGATCTGCAGTATTCAAAAAGAATCAGTCAATATTTGAGCTAATCAGAGATTTTTAGTAGAAGAGATTGTAATCTATATCAAGATTTCAGTGACTTTATAGGTTGTATTGATCATGTATATATGCAGACATTTTAAAGATGATAGATAGATAGATAGATAGATAGATAGATAATGAGGTGTCCTCAGGTGTTAGATAAGCTGTATGAGGGCCTTCAGAATCTGAAAGTCAAGAAATCCTTATCTTGAGAAGTGGGCTACCCAATCATTAGAATGTATATTATACACAAACAGTGAGGGAGGACTTCTCTCATAAAACAACAATACATTACCTGATCACTCGGATTTCTTGTGAGGAGCTGGCTGCTCATAGAGCTCCCTATTGCAGAATATTTCCCTTTTCTCTAGCAGAGGGAATCAGTTTTCCTGTGGAGTTCCATGAAGTACCAAGTCGCTGCGGCTCCTAGTGATTTGATATGATGATGCTGTCTGCAGATACTTGGAGCTAAAGCTCAGACAAAAGTAAAAGGTTCTGGAAAAACTCTAAGATTTTATCTTTAAGGTCTCAGTCTAGGGTGTGTGGAGATGTGGAAGCAGCTGAAAAACCTCTATCCCATGAAGAGAGGGTAGTAGTCATGGCCAGGTAAATGAGTGTAAGAAATAAATTGGAACTATTCAATTTAAATGTTATGTTGTTTTTTTTTTCATCTCCCAACACAGAATTATGGTCTTTCACTGATAATCGAGCACTATGGAAGTAGTCATATATTTTTACTTTTGCCACTTGTAGGAATTTTACTTCTACCACCCCTGTTCAATTTTCTCATGTTGAGCCCCTTGTAGTGTTAAGGCACAAGCTGTTAGTTTTTTTTATAGATTATCTCCTAGGGTTTGCCAAAACTCAGATATATGAGCAATGCTATAACATATGTTAGAATATTGCTACATTACCTCACACCTCCTGTCCTCACTACAAATAGTCAAATGTTCTGTTTATCACTTTAAAGTATAAGAATATGAGATTTCTATCAGCTAATGCCTTCCAGCTCTTTTTTATTATACTCTATTTTTTCCCCAACATCACAAGCAGTTGGGGACCACACACAGAGAGGAGCAGATAGAAACATTCCCAGGCTGCCTATTCACTGCTGTTCTTGGTGTCTTACTGTGAAGCAGGTTATATTGCTGCCCCTCTCTATTTCATGCTTCATTGTCATTTTTCAACTCTTTCTCCCATTTTCTGCCTCCTTTCTTCATCTGCCTTTGTTCTGTCCTCTCATGTGTGCCATTCTGCTTTAATAAAAATAGTAGTTATCTATTACTTCTCCTAATAAGCAAATCTCCTGTTGCTCTTTTCCCTGCTGAAGGCTTTCCTCAAAACTGCCTTGATGGAGAGAAGATCCTCAGCAGTTGCTGTTACCCATAAAGTCTGTGCTGTGTTAATACGAAGTTTCCTAAACATTCTTAATTTAGCTTATCTTTCAGAAGAAAAAATCTATAGGATTTTATGAACAATAGCACTTCAATATTTTTCCTTTACAGCTAATTAAAATTATACTAACCATTGAATCTTTAAGTTCTGTTCTTTTTCCACTACTGTCACTTTGCTTGCTTCCACATGCACCCCTTTTAAAGGGGTCTTTTTTTCAGTTTTTGACAGTTTTCTCATGACCTACTTAATAACTTTCAGGCAGCTAATGTTCCATACACAGTAAATTAACAAGGCCTTTTCAGGACTTAATTGGATTATTTGTAGACATGAAACCAGAGCCTGACCTTGCCAGATTCATATGGCAAGTTTAGTTTTAAGTGTATTGGGGTTCTGATTGCTTTTGAAAATAATTGAATATTATTTTCATAAATACCAGCTTACTAATGATTGTGGTTAACTATGATTAAATGCTTTTTAAAAATGCTTAATTAATGTTTAAATAATTTTTGATTGTTTAGTCAAAAGGCTGTGGTTGAATTTTATATGCTGGTAGATCTGATTTTGTTCACATGGTCATTTTTCCCTGTTGGTATAGAAAGTGCCTTTTGAAGATGACATTATAGAGAGTTATAAGAGTTAAACAGGTCATAACATGATAGAGTTCTTCACATTTTTATTGGTCCATGTCAGTCTTTTTAAAATATAATTTGAAAGAAAGACACTAATACTAATGTAGATCTGATTAGATTCTGAAAAATTACCATGAAAACCATAAATGCTTGGAATGACAGTGAATAATCAGTGAAATGCTTAACAAAGAGTTTGGGGTGTATATTAGCCAGAAGGAGAAACCAAGAGGATATAACTGATATGTTTATATGCCAAAAAAACCTCAAACTGTGTTCAGTCATGAAAGAAGGTTTAGAAAACGATGATCCTATATTTCCGTATTTCCATTTTAAAAAAATGAAGAAACCAGGAAGCTTTTTTTGAGCAAACATAAATGAACAAAAAGAAATCAACTAAGCACAAGGTATGTTCATCATTAGAAATTAACTTCTATAGTTGAAACATTTGCTGGAAATAGTAGAATTTTATGTGAGTCTCAGGGACCAGAGATGGGAGAAAGTGTACAGGAGATAATTAACTACATTGTTTTACTTCACAGCTGAAATGGGATAGGAATCTTCCTGTAGTCAATAATTGTGGATCAGCTGGCAAGAAGTAGCTTGGAAAGCACAGGAATTCAAAGTCTAAAAATTGTCTGTCTTGAAAGTAAACAGAATTGAGTCAAATGAACACCCAGCATCTCATTTACCCTGGGATACAAAATGTCTATTCCACTCAAAGGATAAATGTTCTGATGAAAATTGTTAGCCTTTTCCCCCTGTCCCCCAGTATTTGTCCCTGGTCATTGCAGTGTCCAAGGACTTGAATTTTAATGTGTCCTGCAGTAGTTTTGGACAGATACTGCTCTAGTCCATGGTGTGGTAGAGAGCTACATGTTCCAGGCAGTCTCAGTACAGGTCTTCCACTATTGTGTAGAAGCAGGTGGGAAACAAGGAACATACAACTGTTTTCACTGTGCTATGCACGGTTAAGTGGCACCTCTTGACACAAGCTTTTAGGCTTTTTGTGCTCTACAGTATCCAGGTTCAAAATCAGGAAAATTCAGGCTTGAAAGTAAGTTAGTAAATAATTTGTGGTTTTGAGACCTAAAAAAAAAAAGGAAAAAAATTCTCAAACAATAACTGCAATAACTGAAGCTTTGCTTTGGGATAGGTGGCTTTTTATTTCTTTTTAATATGTTCCCAAAGTGAGAAAAAAGTTGGGAGGAGAGGGATAAAGTAGGCATACAATATGAATACACCCCATGAAGATGCATCAGTCCTCTAAATCTAATATACGGAAGGGTTTTTTTGTCTTCCTGACACCGTTTTCATAGGTGTACATGACTCAGCACAACATAAATGAGAGCCAGATAGAGAAATATATAGCTGAAAGGTACAGCTACAGACCTGTGTGTTCTATGTAAATTCAAATTTAAATTGTCTTATAGTCACTGCTCTTTGTTACTCCTGAAGTATTTTTAAAACATTGCAAGTTGTGCTTGAGTATAATCTCTGATCAAGATACAGCAATGTACTTACAGACAATTGGAGACAATTACATGAAAATTTTTGAAAGGGCTCCATGGGAGATAAAAGACAGAACTCTATAACAAAATCTATCCTCATGTTTAATTGTGCTCTTCATTTGTCACAGATCCTTGCAGCCACTCACCTTTGAGCAGAGTTTTGGCTAGATGGGTGGTTAATGTGTTCCTAAACCCTCATCTGAACGTTTGCCAAGTCATTAACTTACAGTGGTATACAGCGTCCTACCCTTGACATGGGATGGGTTAAAGCAATATCCATATATTAATCTTTATATTTTGTATAAACATGTACCTTGTCTTTTACCTTATGCAGACTGATATTTGGCATTAGTACATTGCAGCTCACTACTAACTTCCAGCTGAGATCAGATGTGATGGCAACTAATCTTGTCAGGATACTTATTAGTCCGGGCATTTCAGCTTCCCACCTTTGAAAAACAAAAGCTTTCAGGATATATTTGATAGTAAATGCTATCTATTGTTAAAATATATTTTATTAACATCAGACCAATTTCTTAAAGTGTTGCGTAAATGTGGTTTCACTGGAAAAGGAATGAAATAGAAGCAAAGAAGGAAGTTCAATGAAAAGGCTTTCACCATGTTGTTAGTAAGTTTAAAGCATTAGCTCTTCAGCCACTTTCTGTGTTATAAAATTCTTCGCATTAGCGAACAAAAGGTCATACTTATCTTACTCTAACTTTATGAAATGTTTCTCTCTAATGTGTTCTTTGTTGCATTTTTTATTATTTTAAATGAAGCTAGCTTTGACACCTTTAGTATTTAGACTGTATTGTCTTTGTTCTGTGCCTGTATGCTCAGTACTGCAAAAGGGTTAAATCAAAGGTGAACTTGCTCTTAATCGCAATAACAGATCATTCCTGACATATGAAGCAAATGTAAGGCTATGCTGATTTTATCTTTAGAACCCTGAGTGGAAAAATGGTCTTTTTATCGCAAGTACAAATAAGAAATTACCCCTTAGAAACCCAGTAATAGCTGCAGACTTAGTCTGTGTCTGAGCTTAGCTGGCTCTGGCTGGAGGCAGAAGTCACTGGGAATGTTCCACCAAACCCTCATTCTCTTGTTGTCTGGAAGATTTTCCTTCAGATTTATAATGAACTTTTACTAAGCTCAGTCTACTTTAGACATCCAGAAAGCATGCATTGTAGAGTAACAAAATGTGATATCTCTGAAGATAGCTGTTCACAGCTTTTTGTTCTCAAATCCTGCTGCAGTGTGTGACACTCATCCACACACACAGAGCTGGTAGCTTTCACAACATTTGCTGAAGCTTTAGATCTTTCAGGTTTAATTTTTTTTTTATTTTTATATTTAGACCATTCACTTTTGGAGGAGAAAACACAGCATATCAGTTTTGCAGCATAATCTTTCTGCCTGAAGACATGTATCTCCCTATTCTCCAGCTTTCACAGGTGTCATTACTGGCAAGTGTCCTTACTAAGCTTCACCCCAGGAAAAAGCATCTTCAAAAGATTCTTTGTCTGAAATGCTGAGATGCACAGGTGTTATCAGTGAGTTTGATAAATGTCAGATTCCAGTAGACAAGTCTGTTTATCAAAGGAAAAAAGGAGCACTTTATTTTTCTAACCTCCTAAATTACTGACATGTAATCTTCAAAATGTTTCAATATTCTACAGGATTCTGCTAACATTTAGATTTGTATAACATAACAGTTGTTCCCTTTTCAAAGTAGCTGCCTAATTAGTTAATATAGCTCTACAAAGCTGAGTACATTTTTTAAAAGCAAAACCAAATAAATGCATTTATTTCTCAGTAGTTCATTATCCACTTAGTTCTTAATTGTATTTGTGTTGTTCACTTGTGGGTTTGTTAGTTTATAGTGTTGCACTATTTGTGATGCTTACCATATACTAGACCTCATAAATAGAAATTTGAAGAAAAGAACTGACCTGAGGAATTTTTAGTATAAAGAATACCTTTTCCCATTTGTTCCAGCAGATTGCTTTCCTGCTGTACTTTCCACTGAACATTGTATCATACTACCCTTTCAAAATATTCAAAGTTATTGTGGATTGTTGATTGAGATATAGATACAGCATATGACTCCAGCATTGGAAGTAATCACTTGCCATCAATGATGAAAATGTTAAGTGTTGTAGCTTCACTTGGTTTATTTTGTAATTCTGCACAAGAATCACCCCCAAGAAGTTGTAACGATGACCTCCTAACATGCTAAATAATCCTAGGTAGGTCTGTTGCTTAGCAAATCTGATATATCCCACAAACAATGAGGACACCAAACTATAAGAAAAATAAATGCTTTTAAGACTTCATTCGTACTGTCCTAATTCTGAGCTGCTATACAGGTAATGAATTGAAGGATTTGTAGGTATTATAAGTAGTTTTCAACCTAGATCAAATATTATGCTTTCAAAACATCAGATGAATTTACAAAATTTATTTAAGTGGAGAGAAGCACAGTTTTCAAATGGTATTGAAGTTCTATGGAATAAAATAACTGGATAGAGTCCTTGTAATTTAATTTTCAGCATTTTTGGTCTGAAGCAAACGGAATTGGATGTTATGTAAACTGAGGCTTGCTTCCTAATATCCTTTCATGCCCGCTTGTCAAGACTTTCAGCTAAGCACTGTACCTTATTTTCTTCAAATGAAAGGAACAAAATCATGAGTTTAAGAATATGTTCTTGTTTGATAATTAACAAGTTGTGAGCTTTAAATAATCTAGTAAATTATGACCTGCCAGTTATTCACTAATTAAGTGCAGTTTCTTAAAATGGAATGCGATAGATGGATTTATTGTGGTACATTTCCCAAAATAAGTTATTTCCTAGGTTACATTGTTGAACATAGTTTTCAATATGGCCAGTGTTTTCTCAGATTTGCTAAGCTTTGTGTAGTAACGTTCTATGACAGACAGAAGTATTCAGGAGAGTCAAGTGTCACCAATAAACTAGAAACATTAGACACTTGTCTCAGACCGTAAGTTTTCTTTTCCCTTCCTTTCCCAGCGAGTCTTCCCTGTGCATCAGGTGGAAATCTGGAGACTCAAATATTTTTTTTGTAATTTGCTTTTAGCTTCAGTTCAGCTGTGTGGTCAGTTTCATACCATGAAGGCCCTCTCTTTCTCTGTCACAGCCCATCAGGCTAATAGTTGCTACACTCTCAGAGGGTACAGAATTTCTAAAACTAATTCTGACTTTTTAGCAAGTATAGAAGTCTGTTAATAAAAAGAAAAAGTTCTGCAGAATTGACTTTATCATTTGAAAAATGTCCTCTGTATTCAGAGTTGACTTTCCCCAAGGTACTGAGGTTTTTTCCTCCCTAAACCCAAAGAAAGAACATGATATCTGTTTATTTTAGAGGTTTGAGGGTTGGAGTTTTGTGTTTCTTTGCTTTTCTTTCTGACTTTGTTTTTGGTGTAGGTCCTCACAGGACTTAGTGACTCTGAGTCTCAATTCACTTTGGGAATAGGAAGCTGGTTCCCCTATGTGATAAGATTGTCATAATTTTTTTCCTTGTCTTTATTGGTTATTCATGTTTTCACATTTCTGTATAAAATCATGAAAGTTGTAACTCCGTGTTTCTTGTCAGTGAACCACTTCTCTTTCTGTGTGTTTGCTAGTGTTTATTCTAAAAACAAATCAGTCTGTGAAATATCCTTCTCTCGTGTGTGTTTGGTCCAGTGCTTAGTAACATTTGAGGTGACTTATGGAGAACTATGAACAGACAGTGACCCAAATACAGCTGCTGAGTAGGTATGCATCAGGATAGAAATTAACTGGTAATTAATAGCCAAATCACAATACAGAATAAAAGAATAATTATGATGAGAGAACCTCTAGAGATCATGTAGTTCAACTTCTTGCTCAATGCTCCCCATTCAAATGAAAGAATAGAGAGTTGTTTAGTTTAGATTTCATTCTGAGCAGACAAGTATATGCTAGGAAGCAACTTGTTTCTTGAAATTCTAGTGTTTCTTCGTGGATTTGAAATTCAAAATGGGATTTGGAGAGTCTTTTATTGATATAACTCAGATTGTTCCAAACTATAAATCAAAAGCTTCCAATTGAAATGGATCATAATTAAGCAATAGCCTAAATGCTCTAAATAGTCTAAATTATTCCAACTAGCAGGCATTTTTCAAAATGCTGAGTATACTGATTGCACTTGGAGTTGTGATTAAAGATAATTTTCATGGTTTAGCTCTGCAGATCATATTGTTGCCTGGTGAATTTTAGAAAACACTTTTATTTGGTTGATTTCAATGGTTCTAATGAAGGTATTTTATTGTATGAGCTATAATTCTGGGTGATACCTTCACTTTGGTTTTAGAGATATGTTGTTTTAATTTATTTTTTATTATATATAAAAACTTAAAGTTACCAGCTACATTAACTTTTTAATATTATTGTCCGAGCTGTTTTCAAACTATTCAAGTGAAATAACCAAACTGGACTTTCTCTCATAGTCTAATAAAATGCCCAGAATGACTTTATGGGTGTATGTGTACCTGAGATTGAAATGCTGAAATGTTGTGCTAGAGGTTTTTCTTGCAAAGCAGGTTTGACTAAAGACAAGACTACCGTATATCTCTCACAGAATCTTTTAGAGACCTAATCTCTACCTCCAGTCTGTTTCTCTATCACATGGCCTCTATTGATGTGATCACTTGTTTCTCTCAAAATTAACTTTGATTTAGAATATGGATTAAGAGGTTTAATGTCAAGTTAATTCCTGCAAATGAAATCCCACTTGATGTGAAATGAACATATAGTTGATATTTAGGTAGCTCATTTATCACACTTTTTTGGACCTATTATAATCAGAATATTTCCTTTATTTTACATAGAAAAGTGAAGAAAAGCAATGCAGTGTGATACAGTAAAAATACTCCTTTTGTTTATTAAAAATAATTAAAAAGCAAACAAGTTAAAAGAAATTATCATATGGTTTATACATTGTGTTGAAATTAGTAATGGAATTAAGAATAACATGAGAAAAGACTTCTGGTAAATCCTCCTGTGTACGGGAGAACTGAAGCTTTACATGTGACAGCCAGGTTATACCAGCTATGTGCTGCTGAAGTCTGTAGAGCCACCTTTTTATTCAGACTCTTTGTCAATAATTGCTCACAGGGAATGAAGACAATATTTCCTTATGCAGATCTTTGTTACAAACAACTACAAAAAGTTGTCAGCATGGTTACTAATTAATTACGTATGAGTTGAGAACAAAATTCATTTTCCCATAATTAAGCACAAGTTTAGTCTATATCCTTCAAGTAATATACTAATGAAATTGTACAGTAACGTGTGTTAGCATAGGCTTCCTGCTCTGTCTTTTCTGGTTATTTTGATTGGGCAGAGATGGAGCTGCATAAGCATGTCTCAGAAGATTTAGCTTTTCCGCGACCATTCCAGTTGTAAGGGCTCCACATAAGCTGTCTTCAGTTCTGTGGCCATAACCTCCCCATGCTCCGTTTCTGCAGTGAGTGTCTTCCTCACCATGAGAGCAGTCAAGTTAGACTCCTGCTTTGAATAGTTTTGTGAGGGGAGCTATCCCTTTTCCTTGGCTACAGTGAGATTATGTTTGCCACATTGAATTTAACTTTTCTAAAGGGACTTTCTCCACTTCACTTTAGTGGTGTCTTCATCCTGCTGGTATTAAAACAAAGCAGAACCTCATCAGCTTTTGGAGTGCTAAAGCATTCAAACAGAAATGAGCAGTAGTCATAAAGTTGTCCAACAATAACATATAAATTCAGAAATTAAGGGGAAATTAAGGTAGCTTCTAAAATTTTATAAGAATTTGATCTGGACATCTAAAGATGATGTAAGTATCTTGGATCAGTAATTTAAATGTAATATAATAAATTACAGGATAAAATTTCAAGACTCAAATTACATATAGGGAACTTCCTTAGTAAATAGGATAGTTACTAGACCAAAAGAAAGTTACAAGATTTGATAATGGAGTTAATACATTTCTTTAGCTGTCCAGTTTTTTGTCATTAAATCATTGTTTAATTTCTTGAGAAATAACAGTGTAGAAATATGTAGAGTTTAGAATTTCTTTCAAAAACATTGGTTTGAATTTCTTTCAAAAATGCATATATTTGAAAGCAGAAAAGAAATTCCTTTCCCTTGACTGAACAAAACAAAAGAAAAATTTGTTTTGGTTGTTTTGATATTGGTCTGTTTTTCTAAGTGGCATCATGGTGTCTAAATTATGACTTTTTTTAAAGAGTTAGATGACAAATGCTAAATTTTATTCATTGATAGCAAACTATATGAAACTACACATGATAAACTATTTAGGTCGTATGTGGAAGTTATTACATGTGCTAAAAGCCTATTGTAGATTTTGTCTTTTGGTTGATAATTGCTGTGAAAGTTCATAGGATACCATCCTGCTTGAGTCAGTTGGCCAAATTGCAGTCATTTCCAAGACAAGAAAAGCACAATAGTAATGTTATATGACCACCTGATCAAATCAGAGATAGAAAAATGTGGGGTTTTTCTTACAGAATAGAAATCAAGTGGTTAGGCTGCAGTTTCTGTAAAAGTTGCTCTCACTCATTATTTCTGGCTTATTTATGTTTAGAAAGTAATAACAGCTAAGAATAAGACACTATTCAGTAACTTGTATTGTCGGAAATGATGACAGTGCTTAATAGATTTTCTTTTTGTAAAAAGGTCCAATTATTTAAGTACTCATTAAATGTGACATTATTTAATGGGTTCATGTTAGTTTAAAACCTTCATTAAAGGATTGCTGTAGGGAGCTTTTTAATCTTGTATTTTTCCATTCTTCCAGTGTTATATTTCCTACAGTCACTATAAATTTGGGAACTTTTTCATTTGAATAGTGAATGTGGCATCTCGGGTCATTGATGATGGTGGAGCTTATGTAGGTTTCAGATGATAGAAGAAACTGGAAACAATTAAGCTTCATCAGTTTCCATTGTCCTCTTTGAAATTATTGTGTGATGTCACAGTGATGGTTATTTATTTTGTGTGTCTTAATATCAGGTGGCAATTTGCTGCTTTCATAAGAGTGTCCAATTTGCTGCCTTCATAAGAGTGTCCCATTAAATAGTACTAAGTTTCACAAGCAACCAGAGGCAGAATACTAGCCCAGTGTGGGATACGGGGTAACCAGGGACTTTTGTATTTAATTGTGAATGCATCTTCTACACTTAGTAATTGTTAGAGAAGGGAGTATCAACATACAGTTGACACTGCTGTTATTCCCTGGATTTGGACAACTGGTATTTTAATATCCTAGGATTGTAGGGAAAAAAGTCATTCATATCTAAAACTGTTTTCTGTTGTTATTTTTTGTAGTAAGCATTCTAATTATATCTAAAGTTAAATTGGAAATGAAGATATTACCAAAATATTTCTTCCGAAGCTTAGAAAATTTGTCCTCTGATAGTTTTTCGGAACTAAGAAGTATTTTTCATGTGACTGAAGTTTTATTTTTCCAAAGAGAGGGTTTACATCTACAGTAAATACTCAAATTCTGCCACTTTTCCACTTACTCTAAGTTACTTTTCAAGTATTCTCATTTATTTAATCAGGCCTGCTTAGGAATATGTATCTCAAAATTTGAGAATCTAGTTCTAAATTTGTTTCAGAACTGAAGTACCGGTTTTAGTACGCTGATGTTGGATGGATCCTGTATTAAGGATGCTTTGAGGATTGCATTATAATGTCTCAGGGATCACCATGTCAGTGAAAAATAAAGAATAAAAGTACAAAGTATGTAAAACTTCGCATATTTTAAAAGTGTGTCTAAATTGTACCAGACTAAAAACTGACCTATCTTTGTGTACACATATATAAATTCATGTGGGTGTGTACATAGATATGTTATATGCACACACAGGAAATACTACAGAGAAAAGAGAGAGCAAAAGATAAGCTAGAGGGGATGTGTGCATATTTAAACAGATATTTTATCTTTTTTATAAAATTATTTCCAAATGTGGGAACCTGTTGATGGTGCCTCGCTTCTACCCTCCTGTTCTTAACTCCAGTTTCTCTTTGAAATCTTGCCTTTCAGGAGACTGCTTATTATTTTTGTAAGGCCTGTTTTCCAGCTGTTTTCCAAGCATTTCAGGTGTGTTCCAAGATGGATTTATATTGAAGAAATGTCATCTCCCACTTGTCTTATGTGTGATTACACACGCCATCGTTAATCCAGTGATTCAGCTTCTTGTAAGCCTTTCCAATTCATGAGGCATAGACGATTTTCCTCTGAATTCTCCATGATTCAGAGGCCAGAATACCCCTATTACTAACCTTTGCCAGGCAAAAGTTGTTTCATAATCAGAGAGACCAGTATGTTTTCTCCACAGTAGGTAGTGGAATTTTCGTTGTTTTCCTTTCTTCAGTCTTGATCAGCCACTGCTTAATAATGCCTTATATTACCCTTGTGCTCATTGTGGCCATCTCACTGTCCTGTCCTGTTTTCTACCCTTGTTACACTGAAATACTGTATTTGTTTGATTTCTTCTTTCCTTCATCCTTCACCAGTCTCCCCATCTAAGCCCACTTCAATCCTTAATTGATCGTTGCCACCCATGACAGCCATATCTAGCCCTTAGCATTAAATGCATGCTGGATGCTGTGGTTTGACTCTCTGCTGCTTTCTCAAAGCAGTCTTTCTCCTTCTGATACCTCCCTGCAACTCCTGTTATTCCCCACACTAATCTCATCATAAACTTCTTGCACTGAGCTAAGCCAATTAACTGTCATCTTCTTTTTCTTTAAATGGTAGCCCTTGTAAACTCTTTAAATTGTGGTCACCAATTGTTACTGGACACTGTAGTCTCATTCTTTCCTTCTGTGGGACTCCTTTTAATGTGCTCAGTTATAAATGCCTTTGCTGTGGTGATGAATATGAGAAACCTGTTTTCTCCATTCCCATGCAACATTACAGCAGGATGCCATTCGGGTCCAAATCCAGCTTTTGTCTTGTGGTAAACAAGTCCTCTTCTTTGAATTGTCTCATTGGTCTGCCTTAATTGTGCATATGAATGGGGCGTGCACAGTTCAGGCAAGATTTGAATACCTAATAAACTCTGATGAGTGAACATTATAGAATGGCATGTGGTTTAAATTGGTATACTGCAGTATATATTACTACTATAGTAGTAATAGGGTAGGAGTTTGTTGTTTGAAACCTGAAGAGCAAACAGTAGGAGGTTGGAGAGAGACGATCACTCAGTCGTCTTTTCCCTAAATCGTCTACATTCAAGTGTTTCTTTTCCAGAACTTTTTTTCCTCTTAACTACGACAATTGTCATGGGAAAACATGAGGGAATGAGTGAGTAAGTTTTAACAGAAGCAATACAACTTTCAGTTCTTTTTTACAAGTTAAACATCAGAAGAGCTGTAAAATTTCTGGGATATTTTGATACATAATACTTAAAATTAAGTATAAAATAATAAATACTATGTTTTCTCTCAATTTATTAACCTACTTCCTTTTGATTATGAACCATGTAGAAGTCTTAAAAATTTGAACATGCTGATTTTGCTCATTCACCTCTTTGTTTAGCCATATGTCATGTTGGTGACTTAAATAATATCATTGTATGTTGTTTGATACGGTTGTGTTTAAGCAGAATTTTTTTTAATCTCAACAACATAAGCACATAAGCCTTGCTTCAAAAATAGGGACAAATAAAATATGTAATCTAAGCCTAGAACTTTAGATAAGGTATATCCAGACACTTGCTGTAAAGCAGTTCCTCACATCTGATTTCTAAGCTGTATTTGCTTTTGACCTTTATTATGAAGTTTAATTTTGTTATAATGCTTTGCATTATAACACAGTACATTGCAGAGCACAAAGACCCCACTAATTAGCCCTCATTTAGGCTTGCAAACTGGACAGCTATGCTGGTGTAGCATTCAACTCAAACCAATTAGTTCTACCCAGAGGCAAGGCTTATTTGTGTCCATATAGACAAGACATAACTTTTCTTCCAAGCACCAGGCAGTATTTGTGTACTGCTGTACTGCACTACTGGGGCATAATGGCCTTGGCTGTCAGGGACCCATGTGCTAAATACCTTAGCAAGTGTGCATGTGTCATTAATGCACTTTGACTCAAGTTTTGACATTCAGATTAGCAGTGTGGTGCATTATGTAAATTTCTCCTGAGTCGCATATACTGTATTACCTGTTCTACACTAGCCTCCACCTTTGATTCTTTTCTCCATTCTCATTTTATCAGCAAGTTACATTATTACTTAGTAAATCAAATTGGACAATGTGGTACTTAGTAGGGATATAATGCCCTCTCCTAGATATATGACAGGAATTCATAATTTCTAAACAGTTGAGCCTCATTTATAACAAATTGGACTACTTTCCAATTTAATATACACTAAGACAGAAAAAAAAAGGTATCTCTATCTGTCTCTATATATTTGATGTTCTTATCTCAAGGTGATTTAACAGTGACCATATAAAGGTCTATATATTTTTGTGTGTATGTTTGTATAGCTGAAATACAAGTCATACTTCCAATGTGCTTTTTCTCTTTGTGTCGGTTCTCTTTTCAATATACTGTGGTATTGGCTGTGGTCAAGATGAAGTTCATGCCCTTGATAAAAGACTCTACAGTGCAGTGGTGATAACAGACCAGTGTTCTGGCTGTTTCTGAAAAGGTTTTGTGTGATGCCAAGGATTTATATTTTTCCCACTGCCTCCATGGCGAGTAAGCTGGTAGTGGGAAAGGATCTAGGAAGGGACATAGCAGAAACCCAGGTCCCAGGTGACTAAAGGGATAGTCAAGACCATATAATATCATATTTAGAGGTAAAAATTGAGGGACAGGGGTTAGCCTTGCTTAAAGACTGTCTGGGCATCTGTCTGGTTGTGGGAGGTAGTGAATGAATGCTTTTGTATCACTTGTTTGACTCCCTTTCCTTCACTTATCAAATTGTCTTTATCGTGATTAATTTTTCATTCCTAAGAATATTATTCACATTGCTTTCATATAACCTAGTTAAAAGCAAAGGGGGAAAGTATTTTAAACAGTTATACTAATTTTATAATTTTTATTACTTTAATTTTTCTATGATCTTGCTGCAGATATTTTGGTTAAAGAAAAACTATCTTATAGGAAGAAGAGTAGCACCATATAAGATTTTCTTTCTAAACACAAAGTTATAACATCACTGAAACACCACAGGAACAAACAATTGTCCTACAGAACTATTCCTGACAAAATAATAATTATCTTCCCGGTGTCAAGTATATTATATTTCCTTTCTAGAAGTAAACAATCTTCCTAGTGTAATTGTAATAAAAACTCTGAGTGGGTTTTATATATGAGATAAACACTCTGACTAATGCTTAAATTTTCTAGACAAATGGACTAAAAACTCCCCTAATAAATTTATTATTGTCATGTTTATGATTAATTTTTATGTGTCGGTGAATAAAGCTACCTAAATACGGGTTTTTGAAGTAACTTCAACAGAATTTTCTCACCAGATCTTTGACCAGCCACACTTGGACATGTACTTTGCAATATTCAGAAATATATTTTCTACTTTAGTGAAGAAATCTGTAGTTTAGCAGTGAAGGCCACCCACTCCTTTTTCTCTTTATATTTCTGGAGTTTCAAATATTACTATAATGTGTTTGGCCTTGTCACAAATGCCTCAATTTCCCTCAGTATTTCTCTCCCCAAGGGTTATAAAATCTCTTCTTTGAATCATGCTTACCTACAATGCAGGGGTTTCTTTTTGTTTTTCCAGGTCTACTTCTGCCTGAAAGGTAGAATATGTGATTCCGTGATAGAATCCGTGATTCTCCCGGAGCTTTATTTTCATGTTTATTAGTATTTTTACTTTTACTTTGCCTTAAGTGGCTGTAAAGTAAAGTTAACAAAATTGCATTTTTATTTGATATAGCACTAGACAACAGAAATAAATTGCCATTCTGTTTTGCAAACTTGTCTATCAAAATATGGGATAGCAAAAACTGCAAATATATATCATATATAATATGCAGATTTTCCTCATTAATTCTGAAGCCTGCAAATAATTACATAATTGCTTGATAAACATAGGCTTAAAATGAGCATAATGTTGATTTAGGAATTACATTAACAATAAGCTTTGCAGTGTTTTTGAGGGGAAAAAGTCTTACTATTTTTTCCTTAATTTCTGGGTATTCATCTTCACTAAAAATTTGAGCAAGTAGTTATTTTCTGAAAACTTACTGTTTTATGTTTAAAATTAAAAACTTTGATTAATTTCTGATTAAAGTTACAGAGAAAGAAAAATTGAGCCTAAACCTGACTCTAATGAGCATTATTTAAAAACTGGAAGCTGAATCTAGAAAGACTTTCAGGAACCTTGTGCAGGATGCAGAGATTTGTTGATTGAGGTGCCCCTCTGGAATAAAGAATAGCTCAGCAGACACGTAAATCTGAGCTGTAGCTCCTGTTCACATGCTTTAACTACCATTTTCTCTCTGACAAATGGTCTTTAGGTTGGAATTATTTTAAAATATGATTTTTTTCATTTTATTTTTGCCTTTTCATCAAAAAAGGTGTGCTTTTTTTCCATGAGTTCTACATAAAAGTCTGTTTAATGACTGTTTCTGACCCACAAATGCAAGAGAAGCTTTGAAATTATCCAGGCACTTCTTTGACAGTGTATTATCAGCTGTTAATTTTGCCAGATAATTTTAAGTGAATTTTTCTGACTTATTCTTTGGATATGCATTGTCACTAGGATATGAGGAAATTGGGAGGGGTTTTTTTGGCAGAGATGTCCACATTGGATAAGATAGCACACATCTTAGAGGGACATTAGAAGCAGGTAAACCTGGAAAGAAAGCTTGTACTGCATTGTGTCATGCTGTGCTAACACACCAAAATGTACAAGAGGTATAAGAGTTTTGTTACACATAAAAAGATGTGCTGGGGTTCTACTTCAAAGAGGGACCTACAGACATAATTTTTTAATGCTTAATCTTTCTTTCTCATCACTGATTCAAACTTCTTCAATTTTTCTCATTCAGCATGTGCTGCTGAAATACTGTGATATGATTTTGACTCTTTTCTTTTTTCTTAAACTTCTAGCATATATGCCTCAGACCTATGTATCTTCATATGTCTTCATCTGGTTATTTTCTTTTCTTTAAAAATGAAAATAACAGAATAAGCACAAAAGAAGTCCACCTG
>VZTZ01007894.1:0-36858 GCA_013400955.1 Drymodes brunneopygia | reverse complement strand
CAACCCCCCCTCAAAAAAACAACAAAAAACCCCCCAAAAATCCCAAAACCAACAGCCACAAAAAACTATCCCCAAGGTGTGCCAGGTTCTGTAAATGAGAGATAATAATGTTCCGTGTGTGTGTGCCAATGTCTGTAAACAAAAGCTGCCCCACCTTAAACCTCAAACAGTATTCACCTGCCAACATCACTAGGATTTAGCATACCAAGTCCTGTTTATTCAAAGTGTTGCCACAGGAGCTAGTATTTCAGCCATGTTTGCCATGGACAGAACGTGTCAATTTTCAACTTATCTTCCTTTCCATTCCAGGTATTACAATTGTAGAAGGACTTTGTCAACAGTCCTGCATTCCCTGGCTTAATCAAACTGTAACTTTGAGGGAGGTGCAGCAGTAAAGATGTTAATGTTCCAGTGCTGCTATTGAAACTGCTGCCTGTTTGATTTTTCTTTCCTCTTCCCCACGTACCTATCAATAAGCAGGTTCATTTTTAACCAGCATTTGTCCAAGCAAGGATTTGTGAATGTTGTTGACAGTCACAAATAGCCAATTCCCTAAAAGTGAAACTTTAATGTAGAGATACAGTTCTGCATAAATTACACAACCTAATGTGAGATGTTTTGGCATGCCCTGTTCTCAGTATGAATAAAGATGGTTCATTTAATCTTGGAACCTGACTACCAGGCTATAGGCTAGTCTGGGTGGGAGGCTCTCTCCACGTCACCTTTTGATGCTGTGCCAGCTTGAAAAAATTATGTCAGAATTCCTTAGGTCAAAGTGAGGGAGCAAGAGGGAACACGACTGCGGCTAAATGCTTTGGGCACCTATGTAGAAGAGGGGAGATCCCAATTCTGATTTCTGCTCAAAAGAATGCATGAAAGCCTTATATTAAAGTGTTAATGAAGTTCAGAGATGTGTGTCTGCCCCTCACACCAACCCACAGGCTGAGGAGGGCATGGAAGACAAACCTTTCCAGTTCCTAATTGGATCTTGCAACCACTGACCAGTTATATAAAAGAAGGTCATTGCTACCATCTGAAAAATTGTAGGTTTTTAAGAAATAAGTCCTCTGCCATGTGCAGAAGAAATTGTCCGTCTGTGAACCCTAATCAGTTCCTGAGTACATTATATAGAATCATAGAATCATAGAGAGCTAAGAGTTGGAAGGGACCTTAGAGATCATCTTGTATGAGCCCCTGCTGCTATGGGCAGGGACACTTCCCACTAGATCAGTTTACTCAAGGTCTTATCCAAACTAGCCTCAAATACTTCCAGATTTGTGGCATCTGCGACGTGTTCCAGTATTTCACAACCCCCACAGTGAAAAATTTCTTCCTAATATGTGACTTAAATGTTCCCTCTTTCAGTTTGTACCCATAATTCTTTGTCCTATCACTACAATTCCTGATAGAGTCCCTCTCCAGCTTTCCAGTAGGCCCCCTTCAGTTACTGGAAGGTTGCTAGGTCTACACAGCCTTTTCTTTTCCAGCCTGAACACCCCGAACTTTCTCAACCTGTCTTCCCTAACTTAGGGGAGATGCTCCAGTCCCCTTATCAACTTCTTGGCCCTCCTCTGGACTTGCTCCCACAGTTCCATGTCCTCCTCCTGTTGGGACACCAGAACTGTACACAGACAGCACTCCAGGTGGGGTCCCACAGGAGCAGAGCAGGGGGCAGAATCCCCTCCTTTGCCCTGCTGGCCACTCTCCTTTGGATGCAGCCCAGAACACGTTTGGCTCACTAGGCTGTGAGCGCACGCTGCCGGCTCACGTTGAGTTTTGCATCAACCATCACCACCAAGTCTTTCTCCTCAGACCTGCTCTCAGTCACTCCTCTGCCCAGCCTGTAGGTGTGTTTGGGCTTGCCACGGCCCAAGTGCACCAACCCTGCACTTTGCTTTGTTGCCCTCTGTGAGGTTTGCATGGACCCACGTCTCAAGCGTGTCAATGTCCCTCTGGATGGCATCGCTTCCCTCCAGCGTGTCAGCTGAAACACACAGCTTGGTGTCACCAGCAAACTTGCTGGGGGTGCACTCAACATCACTGTCCCTGTCACCAACAAAGACAAAGAGCAGTATCAGCCCTGGTACCACCCCCACTGACCTCTGAGGAACACTGCTCATCACTGGTCTCTGTGTGGACAGTAAGTCATTGACCACAGCTCTCTGTGTGGCAATCCAGACAGTTCTTCATCCACCCAGTGGTCCATGCACCAGATCCCTGTGTTCTAAATGTAGAGAGAGGGATATCAGGTGGAGCAGTGTCAAACTCTNGTCTACACAGCCTTTTCTTTTCCAGCCTGAACACCCCGAACTTTCTCAACCTGTCTTCCCTAACTTAGGGGAGANGACCACAGCTCTCTGTGTGGCAATCCAGACAGTTCTTCATCCACCCAGTGGTCCATGCACCAGATCCCTGTGTTCTAAATGTAGAGAGAGGGATATCAGGTGGAGCAGTGTCAAACTCTTTGCATAAGTCCAGGTAGACAATGTCAGTTGCTCTGCCCCACCCACCAACACTGTAGCACATAACAGAAGGTCACCAATATAGACCTTTGTAAAGCCATGACAGCTGTTACCAGCCACCACTTTGTTTTCCATGTGCCTTGGCATGGTTTCCACGAGAATCAGTGGTCTGTACTTCCACAGTTCTTTCATTTTCCCCTTTTAAAAAATGAGGGTTAGATTTCCTTTTTTCCCAACACTGGGAACTTCACCCGGTTGCCACAATTTAAAAAAATTATGGTTTCTGGCTTACCAACTTAGTCTACTAACTCCCTCAGGACACACAGATGAATCTTATCAGGTCCTGTGGATAAGGTCCTGATTCTATCCTGATAATATCAACGCCTTCCTACAACTCTGAACTGCAAGCCTAACATACTGATATGAGATGAGTTCTCATGGAAGTTTCTCCCTTCTGTGTTTCCTGTTGATAGAGAATATGCTACGTACAGTCTGTGCTCAGAATGCTGGGGGCTGTGAAGTACATTCATGGGACACTGTGGCAGTGATGGGACCAAGGCCCACCTCCAGCATGGCCTGGTATGCACCAAAGTGTGTCCTTGTCTCTTGATTGTCCACCTTGGAGAACCATTTGTAGTGTGTCTGGTTGGAGCTATCTCCCCAGCAGAGGTCAAACACCTGTTTCAAAGTAGGGACGCAGCACAAAATCCAGGCACAAAATCTTAGGGCTGGAATCTGGTTCTTAGGTTTTCATGTTACATTGCCTGCTTAAGATCATGGATGGTAGTTATGGTGATATTGGGCATCTGCTGAACTCCTAGACCTCAGACTAGTGTCTTAACTATACTTTCCCCATAACACAAAGCATTAACTGAGTTTAAAAGCCTGCCTTTTCCCACTCTGATGGACATTTAAAGAGAGTAATGAAGCCTAGTTTTGCAAATGTTTGGCAGTAGTCTCTATGACATGCGATAATAGCTTCAAGAGTTTATAGAATATTGGTAATGTTATAGCACATTCTATAGGTTTCTTAAATATAGACTGCTTTTGCCTTTATTATTTAAATTGGCAATCTCAGTTAATTTTCAGTGGGACTTTTAGTTTCTTTTGTAAATGATTAAGTCTACCCTTTGGAATAATTCAGATATGGTCAAGTCTCCTCAACTCCCTCTCCCAAACAATATCAAGCTGTTAAAAAAATGTCGCTTCATACACTGTGTTCATGCACTTCAGTAACTATTTTTTATCTTATGAGATCAGAACCAACTTCATCCCTTAAACAGCAGTAATTAAGCTCTAGAAAGTGTTGAGTGATTTAAAGCAAAATTAACCTAGAACTCACTACCAAGGTTTCATTCTCTCAGCAAAAAAGATCATGAGTCATCTCTTTACCCCAGATTGTACCCTAAACCAGTAGCATTTTTTGATAGAACAAAAAAATCCTAGATACATAGATCATCCAATTCTGTATAATGTGTGTAGCTATTTAATATTTTGAGGCCATCATATAGCTCTGTAAGTGATATATTGATACCAAAATATCAAAAATAGAATAACATTATGCTATAGAATCCAGCAACTTATGAAAGTGAAAACAGTTACTTAACTTTCTCTGCTAAAGATGTACACTCTTTGAAAAAAAAAAGTTACTAAAAAATTAATTCCATGGAGAAAATAAGCAAAAAAAAAATAAATAAATAACGGAGTACTGTTTCCTTCTGATGGAAGTGAGTGAAGAGTAATATAGTTATTTAGGATGGAAAAGACACGTAAGATCAAATCCTACCATTAACCTAACGCTGTCAAGTCCACTGCTAAACTGTGTCCCCTGGTGCCATATCTACATATCTTGTCAACACTCCTGGGATGGTCACTCCAACACATCCCTGTGCAGCTGTTCCAGGGCTTAGCAACACTTTCAGTGAAGAAATTTTTCCTAATACCCCATGTAAACTTTCCCTGGCAGAATTGAGATTTCCTCTTGTCTTGTCACTTGTTACCTGGGAGAAGAGACCAACCCCCACCTGGTTACAAGCTCCTTTCAGCCATCTCTAGAGAGTTAGGACAAGATTCCATCTAATCATTCTTTTATCCAGACTGAGCCCTTTGCAGCTCCCTAAGCCGCTCCTCATCAGATCCCTTCACCAGCTCTATTTCTCTTCTCTGGATTCACTCCAGCACCTCAATGTCTTTCTTGCATGAAGAACCCAGGATTCAAGGTGTGGCCTCACCAGTCCTGAGTACAAGGGGGACAGTCACTGTCCTGGTTCTGCTGGCCACACTATTGCTGAGCCAAGTCAGGATGCCACTGGCCTTCTTGGCCACCTGCGCACAACTCGCTCATGTTTAGATGCTGACAACCAGCATCTCCAAGTTCTTTTCTACTGGGCAACTTTCCAGCCACTCTGTCCCCAACCTGTAGCTCTGCATGGGGTTGTTGTGGCCAAAGTGTAGGACCTGGCACTTGGTCTTGTTTAACCTCATGGTGTTGGCCCATCACCAGGCCTGTTCAGGTCCCTCTGCACAGCTTTCCTGCCCTCCAACAGATCAACACTCCCATACAACTTGGTGTAATTCACAAACTGTCTGTGGGTGCATTTAATCACCTCATCCAGATTATGGATAAAGACATTAAAAATACTTGGTCCCAATACTGAACCGTTTGGAACACCACCTATGACCAGGTGGTGACTAGATGGAACTCCGTTCACTACACTTTGGTCCTGGCCATTCAGGCAATGTTTCAGTCAATGTACAGGACACTGGTCTCCTTAACTTCAGTTCCACAGCAATCTCTCCCAAAACCCGTGCTTTCATCCAGATTTCCTGTTCTGCCTCCATAGAGGGCATCTTTCCACACCATTTTCTTGTACTGTGTTTTCCCTAACACCCTTTTTTCTGTGCTGCCAGTCTACTTAGCGTGAGTCCCATGTGTTCACCATGTAATGGGTATACCGTGGATCAAAAGCAAACATTTTATTATGGTTCTGGCTTGAAAATAACCTAGTAAGAATATATATTAAAAAAAATCTAAAATGAAAACCAAGTAGATTTTCCTCCATTCATAATGAGAGGAATTTTTGCTGTTGGCAGGAAGAGAGAATGTTACTGAAGAAAACTGCGTTAGCAAAAATCAAAGGTAAATACTTGGAATTGCTATCCCAGTGTTCAAAAATTTGTTTGCAGGTAGCCTCCTAAAGTTTCTACTTCTGATACCCAGAATAATTCCTAAATCTACTTAACCTCAGCTCTTTGATTTGACAAAATTCTTATTGTTTCCCTTCTACTATGTGCCAGGCAATCACATATTGGTGTGTTGTGGTAGAGATGGACGCACGACACGCATAATCCAAGGACAGAAAAAGTTTTTTATTTTTCTCTGTTGGTACCTTTATACCTTTTTTCACAGCTACCGTGGTTTGTTATGATTAGCTGTGCAGCAAACAACAACAGGGCTGTCTACAAAACAAGGACTATTCATAAAACAATACAATAAACTATACAAGCAATTAGTTACGTATTATAAATAATCTCCTTCTGGTACATTCTTGATGTTCCTCAGCAAGGCCATCTCCTCCTTGTGTGCAGCACATATTCTTTGGTTACCTTCTTGGCTGTCGTTGAGGCCTTCACTGTGGCTGCAGGCTCTCACATTCTCACTTTCTCACAAAGTTTTCTCATGGCTAAATTTTGATTGCTTCTAAGTCAATCTCCATGAGGCTTTCAGACCTGCTGTTAGCCTCATCAAACCCCATATAGATGTTCTTCAATTTTCTTTAATTATGAACATGGTTATCTGAATACAGAATATATTTATCTCTGCTGTCACTCTGAAATTTTCCTTGACCTGCATGGTGTTTCCAAGCTGCCTGTCTTGCACACATTTGTCAAGTGAACAGCTGAGCTTTAGGATGGCTTTTCTCTTTCAAAGTGAAGAAAAACCTGTGTAGGACTGTCATACACTCTGCTCAGTAGAAGGGATATGCTCAGTTTTGCTGACACTATGTAGCAATAAGCTGATTAGATTTATCAAATATATTTGATAAAAACATAAATATGGTAGTTTAATAATATCTTGATATGTTAGTTGGTCTTACTGAAGACTGAAAGTATAATATTCTTCTGTTTGGGTTTTTCTAACAAAAACTGTAAAAATCCAAGAAAATTGTGGCATCTTTTTGGTGGTCTAAGAAAGCATCAACTTCTTGAAAATGGTAGCTAAAGCTGCTTCCTGAAATCTGTATTTCATTGACATATGATGAATTTTTAATCAATTGTTATATATTTAATTGAAAATGTTGAACTTGAATGGTGCCCATGTTTTTCCTGCAAAATATACAGTATCTCAAAACAGACTTTGTATACTTTTTTGGTAGATGGAGTATCAGAAAATGTGGCACTTAGTTCTGCAAATCAATACCTGCTGGCTTACCACACAGTCTGGCTTACTGCACAGTTATACTCCAGTCATAAGGAGTAATACCAAGATGATGCATTAATCTGATGCAAGGATGCTAAAACAGATTATTTAGCATGATAAAACTACCTCCTCTCTGATAAGTGAATAGGAATCAGATGCAGTTTCTGTATAGAAATACAGAAAACAGGAAAAGGTAGCTGATGGTGAAAATTAGGGTAGACTTAGATCATGTGTCAGCTTAAAATAATTATTGTTGCAACTTTTTCCTTTCTCTAGCACATAGGTACAATCTCATGCATTTATTTAAGTTATCCCTAGAGTATTATATTAATAAATATAAGGATAGTCAAATACACACAAGTACATATGTATATCAAATAAATAAAGCAGTGAAGGACAGTTTAAGCTCTTCGTACTTTTGCTGGTAATATATTTGTCATGAAGATTTTGCTGCTGTAGTCAAGGGGATGACTTGCACAGGGAAATAAGGCAGTGAAAATCTGGCCCTAATTGACTTCAGATTGGACTTTCCTGGATTGAAATACTTACAATTGCACAGTGGCGATGCAGCCCTAAAAATGTCATGTAAAACTGCAAATGAACTGAATCATGATGTGACTAGCTTAAGTTTAAAGTAATTTATTATTTAAAGAAAATAATTAGTTAAAGCTTGAAAGAGTTCTTTAAAGCCGAGAGTCACTCATTGGAACCCCACAGCTGTGACTTGATCATTTCAATGTTTCTCTCTTTGGACTGCATTTCTACTGTATAATAGCATAAGTTGTATTTAGCTTAAGAATTTACTTAAGGAAATTTCTTTTCCAGTGAAGTCAATTTTCATGCAACTGATATGTATAGCTGAAGAGTCTCTCCTTCTCTGAGGTTAAGCTGTTCCATCTATTCTGCATAAAATGTTTTGGAGCTCATTATTGGTGTATTAACCTTAGATGAATTAGTGCTATTTGAGAAAGAGCAAGATGTTTGTCTATTGTGTCCTAGCTGAGCATCTACCAGGTTATTAAATATTCCACAGGTGGGATTCACTTTGAATAGATTTTATTTTCTTGCTAGCTGTAGTTTGAGTATTCATTTCTGCAAACAAGAATGGAAAATTCCTGCATGTGGAATTTTCCAGAAGTGGGTATTACAATCATTAGCATTCTTTTTCTCCAATCAGAAATAGTAAATTGAATCCATTTTTGAGGATTAGGTGTGATAACATTGGTGACTGTGATAAACAGAAGTACTAAACTGTTAGCAGCAGTATGTTTCAGCTTGTTTTTCACTAATGAGAAAAGCCTGATCTTTCCATGAAGGTGCACTTCTTCACTACAAAGGAGATCAGTTGTGATGATGTTTTGGAGTTGTGAGAAATATTTTGATATCCAACATGTAAAGTAATTTGCTGTGTTTGATTTCTGGGTTATGTTCCTCAGAGTGTTAGGCTTTGGGGACAATAGGCAAATGCAGGGTGTGCTGTAGACTAAATCTAGTCTTTCAATCCCTTTAATGGCATTATTTTGTAGTCAAACATTTCTAAGTAGTTCTTGCAATTCTGTCCCTGGTGCTTTTGATGAAACTTAATATATCTAAGCCAAAGTCTTAGATTTACAGATTAAATACAAAGAGTGAGAATTTTCCCATGTTCGGGTAGATAAAAGCAGGAATCTGCAAACAAAATGTGAGTGTATTCAGGCTGCCATCACTACTAAATATGTTCTCTGATATTACAATTTAATGCTTTTGAGAAAGTGATATATATGCCTGTTACTTGGCATTCTCACAAACGAGACAAAGTCCTATCAGGACATTGTTCATTTGCACCACAGTATTGAATGTGCTCCTTAGGAAAGAAGTTAGCTAACCTTAGAGTGGGTCAAACAAGCAGGCCTTGCCTAAGACCTTAGAGCCTTGCCTTTTTGTCAAACTTCCATTGCAAGCACCACAGAGAGAGAGGTAAAAATGGGGCATAAAGTAATTTCTGCTGTCATGAATATTTCAGTTTTCAAAAGAACAAAGAAAAAATACTAAAAAGAGTATCTTAGGTAATAGTTCACAGGCAGAGAGGTTGGAAGCTGTGCACTTGGCTTTATTAGCATCATTAGTAAATATAGGTGTGTGCCAGCATGTCCAGACCCAAACATTCTCGTTCAGCAATCATGTGCTGAGTGCATGGGCAAGTCACCTTTGTACCTTTCCAGAGTTCAAGCTGAGGTCTGCTTTGTGTTCAGTCTTATTGTGTTTCCTGGGAAACAGAAACAGTGTAGAATAATGGTATTTTCCTAAACAGCTGGTAATATTGTGATTGATAGCAAGCTACATTGTATGCCCATGATGTTGTTTTTCCTTGGCTCCATATAAACACCATTCAAGGGTTTTTTATAGATTTCCAGTACCAAATAACTGTTTCTGTTGGAAGTCAGGAGAAATGTAGGAAATTTTTTTCACTAAGCACACATAGAATTCCATTTTGACTTCTCTTCCAAAAATATGCCACCAGTCCTTCCTGTGTGGTTGGCAGATGCTGCCTTACCTTTATTCCTTGTGTGATCCTGACATGTTTTCAAAATGAATATGAAGATAAGAATATAAAGGGCAAGGGTAAATAAGAAGCAAATTCTTGCTTTATTTACACAAACAAGCAGGGGTGGAGGGATTTAGAACATTTTTTTTAATTTACCAGGGTAATTAAAAAGAGTGCAGTGTTTTGAATCTTAACAGACCATTTTTCAGTGAATTTATGGTCATGCTTAAAGACCTTTTATCATTTTAGAAGAGATTAGAAATTAGCTAGTTGTTCACATTGTCAAAACAATGAAGCAACAATAGCAAGAAGGATGTGTCTACTCCGTAAACTGAAACTTGGGTTATGTATAAATTCCATCTATACTTGGAAAAAAGTTTGCTTGTGTTATTTTTTCAGGATTTATTTCAGTGTATTTATTCAGGATTGGTAAAACCAAAAATCACAGTGAATATCTGAGATTTAAAACAGTGAAATAGTGATTAACAGCAATGGAATAGAAGAGATTAAAAGTCAGATGAGGATACAGTATGTGAGTATTTTTTTGGAAGAGAATGTCTTTCTGTGAGTCATTCTGGATGAGAAAGAGAAGAATTATAGAAACATAGGGACAAAACAGCAGTTACCATTTTTGGCTTAATAATAAAAGGCATAACTGGACAATAAATTGAGTTTTGCTTAAATCCCTTTTGGTCCCTCAGTCTAGCACCGGAGATTTTTAGATGGAGAAGCTCCTGCTTACTGTGGCTTTTCTTGTGTTGTGGGATAACTACAAGCTGCCTGCTCAAGGGGATTCACCTGTGTAAACAGCTGTTAGTGCACAGCAGCTTCTGTGCTGGATATATGACACAGACACTGTGGTACCCTTGAGTAGCCATTCTACAGGATAAGAACAGCACAGCTTAATTTTCTCCAGAAGACACTTCTAGGTTAAAAGCAGGGCTCTCTGAAAAAAAATTAATTAATCATTTTCTCATCATAATGCTGTGCCCAAAATTTTAGTCAAAGTTTCTAATGGGTAAGATGTTTTATTTTATTGATTCAAACCAGCCATTGTTGGAAACCTAGAGTTGGCAAACTCTATATAAAGTATCTTTATGGCAAGATCTGTGACATTTATCTGGTGGACTTAGATCATGTACTAAAAGATCATGTACACTGTGGTTTGTTAAGGTACTTTCCTCAGACAGCACAAGAAAAATAATTTTAAAAAGTACTCAGCATCCTTACTCTACAGAGCTGTAGAGAGCTAAGCAATGAAACAAGACACCCATACCTGAGCCTTCCAGACTGATGAAATCACTCAAGAAGGGGAACTCATCAGGTAGGAGAACCAATGGTGACAACACTCTGGCCACCATTCTCGGCTCTCTCTCTGAGATACTTACATTATAATGCATGACATTCTCTCTGCTGACTCTAGCTAATCTATCAATCTATTAATCAATCAGTCAATCTCTACTCTACTTACACCTTGCAAATTCAAAATGCATAATATGAATACCTTTTTCTTGATATTGCTGTGTCAGCATAGGCTTACAGTGATGCCTAGGGTATTATGGTAAAGATAGACAAAACTCTAGGCAAAAGTTGATCATATGTTTTTGGCACAAAAAGTTACATCCAGCTGTGTGTCTCTTGAGTCATACTATGAGGAACCTAAGTGAAAACCTCCCGTCAGGGAAGGACCTTGATATCTTCTTATTTCTATGGTAGGAAAAACAGAAGTGCAAGCATCACTAGAAAATAGTATGCTAATTTTTATAGGCTGATGTTCCAAATGATATCAAAAGAGCTGTAAATTATAAGCGTCTAGCAAAGGATTTAACATTCCAGAAAAAGAGTATTTTTTTCCTCAGAATCAGATTTAATGTTTAATAACAAACAGCATGAATGTAGCCCAGTGAACTTTAACAAATCAAGGACAGCGTTCATAAAGTGACCCTCAAAAGTGACAATGTTTAGTCTTGGTCTTGTAGACCTTTGAAGTTAGTTTGTTTAATTTGGAGCAAGTTTATGTACACGAAAGAGAGCTATATTTTGGCTTTGGAATCTAGATTGCTGTTTAGCCACAGTTCATAATTATGATATTACTTATTAATCCTTGTAGCATTAAGTCAGTAGAGGTCTGAAATACAGACTTCCATGGCTCAAGCATGACAACTTGTCTCTTTTTATTTCAAGTGACAGATGGCTTTAAAAATAAGCACAGCTACAGCATGTAAGACTTCTGTGTAATTTTTTGAACAGCCCACTGCAAAGTGCTTAAAAATATATTTGAAATCTCTGTGTTGCAGATAGGGACAGCGAGAGGCAGAGAAGCATTCTTTAGCTTCTGTGAGTCTTTACACTGGGATAGAGCAGAACCTGGATAAATTCAAACCTGGGTTCCTTCAGCTCCTGTCCAATGCTCTAATTGCTTAATGTAAAACCAATCACAGTATAAGAATACTCCTAGGAAAAAATCTCAACTTTCATCTACCAAATCTATAAGCCCACTTTGTCTTTGAGACAATAACCAAATTTAAGATCTATACTACATTCTGAGTTACTTTTCCAGAAATTTAGTTCTGTATCAATTAAGATTTTCTTTGAAAGATCCCACTCTAAGGAGGCATTTCTGTCTTAAACTTTAAAAGATTCCCATTGACAAGAGCTCAAATTCTCTGTTAAATTTTCCATTCAAAAGTAGTTTCATTTTCTGAGAGTATCTGCTGGAATTCAAGTCTGTGAAGGTTTATGTATTTAACAGGCAGTATTCTTCTTGCTTGTTTTTTAATTGATGTTATATATTCATTGTTAAGATGTTAATAACTAAACAGGGTTCCTTAAGTAATAGTAGTCACTTTGAAATTTAATATAGGTAAATTTAAATATAGGGGAGTTTTAATGTTTCTCAAAATAGTTCACTTGAAGGTGTTTAAATTTTTTTGCTCAGTCCTCTTTCATTTTCTTGTGTATTTTCCTAGGTTTTTCCACAGTAGATAGGATGGTAAATTCTTACCACAGGGCAGACACTTTGTAATTTTCCATGTGCTACTGAGAAGTTTATTGGAGATTTGGAATTAATCACTTATAGAGTTCTGTCTCATAATGTGGTTTAGCTGTTACTGATTGACCAGGGTAAGTTAAGAGTTCTTAAACTATTGATGATGACTCTCTATAAATTAACAATGCCATTAATCTCCACTCAAGCAATTAATTATTTTCCTGAAAATTCTCTCCTTTGAGAAGGAAGTTGAAACCATGAAACCAGAGAGGTTTTACTTATGGTAGCCCTTGCAGTGCTAAAAACATGTTGTGGCTACATATAAATATCTCCTTTTTTTTCCTCATATAAATTTATGGAGACTGAAGTGAGTACTTGAATAATTTAGGGAGCTATAAAAAATTATACTGGAGCCAGAAGCTTCAACCTTTTTTCCACAGGAAGAAGGACTTTTCCTTCTTCTTAGCAACTGGAACAGAAACAGGCAGAATTGGTGCCAGTGGTTCCGTTGGTAATATTCCCATTAATCAGAGAAGGGAAGGGGGTCAAAAGGAGGAGGGTCAAAAGGAGGAAGTAATTTTTAAGGAACATTACTTTGTGTCCACAAACATAATTTTTCAAATAGTCTCTTGTTCTTCTCTTATCCTGGAAAATACAAACTATTCCAGTAAATTTATGTATCTTAAGAACTAACCGTATTTTCAGCTTCAATAGTGAAGACTGCAGGTAGCTCATGAGTGAAACAGCGAGTGTCCTTCTGCAGACAAATTACATGTCAATAGGAGAAGGTATGAAATTGTGAAAATCGTTTTTTGATTACACTGAAAAACATTTCTCTCAATGGATTCCACATATAATAATGACCAATTACGAGTGTTTAGTCAACGTTGGATTCAAAAAGAGATCTTTCACTTTTTCCTTCTTGGGAAAAAAAAAAAGAGAACAATTATAATTTACTAGGATGAGGGCAGGGATGAGATGGAGTTCTGTTGAATATTTAAGACTTTTTTGCAGGTTACCTAAAGAGGTCAAAACTGAGTAGACTGTGCTCACTGTCTCACCAAACTACTCTGTTCCTTCACAAGTGGTGGCCATATCTTACCTGCAGTAGAAAACACTAGTCAGGGGGAAAATGGTGATAAGGAATCTACTGTTTATATCAGCCTGTAAAAAAGCAGCAGACTTATAGGTTGTGTTTTGTAAATTGGTAAGCAAAAGCCACATTTGAAGTCACAGTGCAGTTATAAACCAATCATACTTTCATGTAAATCCTTTCTGGAATTTGAGGAACTTCTCTCATCACTGAATTTTTAGGTGAGATGAACTCTTGTCTGGCACTGACAGCATTTGCTGTTATAATTTCACTTCCTAATTTGGTACTTGTACAGTGCATATTACTGCAAGAATATTTTGGGTCACTTGATCTTTCTTTCTTTCTTTCTTTTTCAAAGCAACATTCATTTCAGTTTCCTCTTGGGGAGAAATGGAAGAAGTGCAGTCGAACGCATACCTTCCCTTCTTACATGCTACACTACATTGCACCATACCAAAACACCTGATACTGTGCCATATTGTAGCTCATGCACTTCAGATATTTGAGTTTATACCAATTACCCATCAACTATCTTTGTCATCCCTTTTTTGTATGAATAAATCACCATCTGTTGCTGACATCTAGGGTAGTCTTTTGCACAAGGAGCACCACTGACAGATTCAGTGCCCACTTCTTTGGAAAGTGCTGTCTCCTAGCAGTGAGTAATCTTTTCACCTCCACCTTCTGCTTGTGAATGATACAAAAGTCCTTTGTAACTGGTCTTTATAACTTTTTCTTTCCTTCAACTGCAAATAAAAGGACATTAAAATTCAAAAGGAAAGAAAATGAACATTCTTATTAAGGCCATGAAAGATATCTGTATGGTGGCATTCACGGCAGATTTATTACAGTGTCTCAAAATTGACAAACCAGCCTCCAGCAGCTCTTTAGTGGCACAAAAAATGTGAAAAACATTTAAATGTACTGACTGGATAAAGCTAATCATATTGCTATTGCTTCTATACTGAAAGTTTAAAAGATGTTTTGTAGCATACTTGTTTGATTATCTGGCAAAAATATTTAAGACAAGTGAACAATATTTTTACTTGGCTGATAGCTGACAGGTCTTACCACAGAGAACACTAAAGATTCTTAAATAAAAATAACTTACAGCTGCATGTAGAAAGACTAGCACATCTCTGATGAGCATAGGTGCCAAGTGCAGACTCACAGCATGGCAATGTTTTTTCTGGGTTGTTTAAACATGAAAAGTAACTGTCCCAACTCCAAAATATTAACTTGTTGCATGCAATAGTACTGCTTCTGTCTATTGTCATAATTTTTAAGGGTTAGGTAACTTTTTTGTGTGTGGTTCCTCAAACAATATGAATAATATTAATTTTTCTGTGTAATTTGAAGTTCCTTCTGGTTTATTTCTTTGTAGCCCTTTCCTGTATCTACATCTGGTGGTTTTATACTTCCAAATATTTTGCTTCTATACCTAATTTTAATAAAATATTTTGGTTTTTAAACTGAATATCAGGAAGAAAAGAAATCAATTACTTTAAGTCAGGGAAGGTGGTGGGAAAATGGAGAGTAAAGGGGAAGCTAAAGAATATTCATTTTCAAGTCAGCATCTCTGTGACTCGTACTTCAACAGTCTGGCTTAATTCCTTTGTGAGGGTCAGCTCAGGACTAGAAAAACGGTTTTAGAAGAATAAAAAATATGGAAACCTGCTTGACTGTTCTTGGACCTTAGAGCTTAAGATTTCACTGCCCAGCAGTGTCCTAGTACCAATGCATGCTAAAACTGTATTGTCCTCCAAGTTTTGTGGCTTGCTACTTTTCAGAGGTGCAGCCAGCTCATAAAGTGATTTTATCAGTCCTGCGCAAAGATCATAACCAAACTGTGTTCCAAAAATATCTTGTAATCAGGGGACCTGAACCTAAAAATAGCTGGTCATCAAGAAAACAGGTGGGCTTCAAAGATTTCCTTCTGCTGGAGGATGTAACCTATGACCTTTCATATCCATCTGTGCTCTGATTTAGACTTTCTAGAAATACAGCATTGCAAACTGTCCAATTAACAGTCCTCCAATCCTTTGCAGATTTATTTCACCCTTTAATTTTTTCTTAATGCCTCTTTCGCTCTCCCACTTCTGTACTGACCATTTAGTCTGATCCCAAAGCAGTTTTGGTTTTGTTTGGCATGTTCTGTCATGTTGTTTAAATATAGTGAAAAAAGGTGCCTTTGAGTGAAAGTAGATAATTGCAAAAGTGCTTCCTGAGACTAAGAAGGTGTGTGGGAATGAAAGTAATATAATGAAAGTTTCAAAGCATTACATTTCTAGAAGAAGATTGACATTAGTGTAATAAAATTAGGATAAACAAAAATCAGAATTCGGATGTACTAATTTCCATCTCACTTTTATATCATTGCTGTTGAACTGCTTACTTCAACATGAAATAAAAGATTTTATTCTGTCAAATAGTAGAATATGCTATCAAAGATAATAAATGGATGTTTGGTCTTTATTTAGTTTGCAGTAATCTCTTCAAAATTGTCTTTGTTTCACATATTCACTGTCATCAGAGTATTACAGAATACCTTACAGATTGCCTTCTGTTTTTATGTTATTTTATTTCATTTTTACTTAGTTTATTTACTTCCTTAGGCTTTTTTGGTGGTTTTTTTTTGTTGTTGTTGTTCTTGTTTGGTTTTTGTGATTGTTTTTGACTTTAGTTTTCCAGTCAAAGCAAGCATCCTTTAATTTTGTTTGAAAGACATGTAGTGTAAGTTAAGGGTTGTGAGAGCAGAGTACTGGCTATTTACCCATGGTCTTGGTTGGGGGGAAATGAGTTAGTACTCCTGGTAAAATGATCAGTTCATGACCCTTTTTCAAGATCTCTGCTGACATTCATCTTTCCTGGGGAAAAAAAAAAAATTAAAATTAGCCAAAGTGTACTTGAATATGAAGAAAAGATCACTATTAAGTTGTGTAGCTGGAAAAAAACCCTTTTTATTCCCAGAAAAGCTTCCTGCAGCTTAAGTGGAGGAATTCAATTTCTTACAACTAGCTTTAAAGATGAACTAAGGCCAAAGGTAGGAGGTTCAACAAGACCAATTGCTGCATCCTACACTTCAACCACAAAAACCCCATGCAGAGCTCCAGGCTAGGGGAAGAGCTGCTGGACAGTGGCCCAGCATAAAAGTGCCTGGGCATGCTGGCTGAACATGAGCGAGCTGTGCCCAGGTGGTCCAGAAGGCCAATGGCATCCTGGCCCAGTCAGCAATAATATGGCCAGCAATAATAGGACCAGGGCAGTGACTGTCCTCCTGTGCTGGGCATTGGTGAGGCCACACCTTGAGTGCTGGGTTCAGTTTTGAACCCCTCAGTTTAGGAAGGACACTGAGGTGCTTGAGTGTGTCCAGGGAAGTGCCATAGAGTAGATGAAGGGTCTGGAGCACAAGTCCTGTGAGGAGTGTCTTAAGGAGTTGGGGTTATTTACTCTGGAGATAAGGAGGTACCGTGGTGTCTTTATCACTCTCTACAACTCCAGGTTTTAGCCAGGTGAGGGTCGGTCTCTTGTCTTGAACAACTAGCAGGAGGATGAGAGGAAATAGAGTCAAGCTGCACCAGAGGAGGTCCAAGTTGGACATTAGAAGGAATTTCTCCACAGAAAGGGCGATTAAACATTGAATGGTCTGCCCAGGGAGGTGGTTGAATCACTTAAGGAAAGACTAAACTTAGTGCCATGGTATAGTTGGCGTGGCAGTTTTCAGTCAGAGGTTGGACTTGATGATGACAGAGTTCTTTTCCAGCCTAATTGATTCTGTGATTCTCTGTGATTCTGTGGTCCTGTATGATTCTGTGATCCTGCTACAATACGTACAATACTGCACAAAAGTGTAGTAAATCATAGGAATTGCTGAATTTCTTGGGAAATGCTTGATGGCAATCTTCCTTCAGGTTTATTTGCTTAGACGATGACAAACTCACTAGAACATATATGATGGTAGTGTTTTACAGTTAATTAGGTGACTTTCACTTTGACACAAACAGATGTGCCCACTGAGAGGCAGTCTTTACCCACACTCCATTCCAAATGCTCAGAAGACTGACATTTCTTAAATTTCATTCATGTGGGATTTTCATACTTAATCTATGTAGATTTTATTTACAAGTAATTTGCCTAAGGAGATAATGAAAGGGAACTTCGTATTTTAATCTCTAAAATATTTTGAATTGATGCTCTTTCTTAAGCAGTCATATCAATATCTCGAATATGCTACAGATACTAGCAAACAAAACATTGAGTAACAGGGTTGAGACTGTGAAAGGGAAAAACTATGAACAGAATTTTGGGATCACTTGTTCTGCATAGATACTGATTTTTGTAACCTTAGAGTTTTATATTTCTATTCAAGACTCAAAAGTTCAGTAAAACATAGGAAATTAAAACCTTTTTCAAATATATAAATTTATACTTCACAACAATGAATGGTTTAAATGAGTAATCCTGTGGAGTGAAAAGTAGACCTTATGTTTTTTGACTACATTCACATTGCTTCCAAATAAGATTCTGAGTTTTGTTGCTGTCTGTGTGCAAATCAGAGAAGTGAAGGAAAATCTGCAGTGAGGGATCTAGGTCTGTGTAGGAAAGGTTTCTCCAGGCATATGCTGTACCCTAGGTCTTTTAATTTTTCTAATTCTGTGTTTTCAGAATGTGGCTGCTGTATGCTTCCATCCAGTCAAAGGCAGAGATATACATTTTCAGAGGGATATGCAAAGTTATATCATGTTTCATGCAGTAATACTGTTGTAGCTGCACTTTGCTCACAGCATAATTTGTAGGACAAGATCATACTTTTTTTACACCAGCAACACAGTTGGACAAATTAGGTAAGACTTCTAATTTGCCAACATTTTTAGTGGTGAAGAACTGAAGAAGCAGATAGCATCCCTCAACTTCTGCGTTTCTTAACTGATTATGCTTTACACAAACTTGCTACCTCACCAAATGGTCAGTTTTGTCCATTGCCAGTGACCCAGGGGAGCTGGCATGGAAGCCTGCAATTGCTGGGAAATTTTAGGAGATCCCTATATTTCTTCACCCAATACTTCTTGCTGAACTCTGTGATGCCTTGGTCCACTTGGCAGGTTTAGAGGAAGGTTGTTTGATTTACTCTGGGCTGTGTACTGTAGAAACAACAAAACTCTCAGGAGGGTCAAAACAAACTTGTACTCGCAAACTTGAGGACATTAAGGTGGAATAAGTTACTTGGTAAATTTTAAAACAACCCAGAAAAAGTAAGGCACTTCACAAACTTTAACTTATCCAAACACAACAAGGCACTTAACAAGGCATTGACTGGAATTTTTTAGTCTGGCTTACAATATATTTTGAGAAGAAGAAGGCCAGAGAAGAAACAGAGAGAGAGAAAGACAGAGAAAGGAGAGAGCAATGTGTATAGTCCAGTGTGGTCTCAGCTGCTTTTAAATCCAGGACAGTGGAACACCCCAATTTAGCATATGTCACCATTCTTCTATCTGCTCCTGTTCCCTGGGACTCTCCTCCAGGCATGCACCTGCACTTCAGTGTTTCCAGCAGGGCTGTGTGGTAGGCATGTACCTTTTTGGGTTGGAACAGAGACTGATTTAAGGCACCAGAGGGCCAGAGCAAGGAGTGGCCATCCCACTGACACCGAGCTCACCCTCATCCTCCCCAGGTTCCCACCTGGTTCTTTTGAACAAGTCCACTGGTCTCCTAAGCATCCAGGGGTTCATGAAATGTGAAAAATGAAGCATATGAACCTAATCTTACCCAGGGACGTTTAATTTGTCAGGCCTTGGAAAGCAAGGATATGCCTGTGAAATCCTTTCCTGGCAGAGATAAGTATACACTTCTGCTTCAAACTGGACTCAGGGCAGCTCTGTTTAGCTGCAGTTAAGAGCAGCTTTGTATTCAAACTAATGTGGGGCTTGGCCTCTCAACAACACTTATTTTCTCATGTATTACACAGTGTTAGCCAAACTATGCAGCTTTCGATATGGAGCTAACTCCTATTTAGCTGACTCAAAACATAAGGCAGATGAAGTCACATCTGTGTAGAAGATACAATACAAATTAAAACTGACCTTACACAACTTGGGCAATGGCCAAGCATGGCAGAAATTATCTCCTCACTGAGCCAAAGGGCCTGTGGACATGCATTTGGGCTATTTGTAAACATGGCCTAGCGGTGGGTGGCATAATGGGGAGGAGGAGGGGGGGAGAGTGTTGGAAAGTGCCTCCACAGATGAGATTAACTGAGGAGCTACAGAAATTGTTTTCTTTGAAATGATAAAATTCAGTTTTGCTACGATGTCAAAAAGCAAGTAGCATGTAATCAATGCAAGTCTGGAGTTCAGAAGATATTTCAGTGATAGTATTTGACTGCATGAACATATAAAGAAGAATCAGAAAACCAAAACATGGTGATGAGGTCATTTCAGTTAATAAATGAATAAGCTGCTTTATGAACATTTGACCTTCTGGTGTTGATTAATTTAACACGTGTGAGTGGTCTGAGGAGAGCTGTTGCTATTATTAGTATAGTCAAGCATAGGAATCATTTGAAACACTTGGTCATAGCAAAAACATCCCTGTTTCTGTAGGAGCAAGAAAAATGTTGAAACTAAGTACAGGAACAAACTCTGTAAGGAGACAGGTTTGAGATGTGTGGGTGTTTAAGACAAATATTCTCTGTGTTTGGCTGGCATTGCAATAAAAGATAAGAAGATTAATACTATGTTCCTAGAAAAAGAGGAGTTGCAGAAAAAGTGCTTTTGTTCCTGTCTTGAAAGTAAGTGTGGTTAATTGCTTTAGAGCTAACAGTTAAGTAGAGAGGCTATTTGCTTTTTTACATGCGCTCCTAAATACAAAGCTGTTCTGCTCAGCCTGTTTTCATTGTATATATGATTTAAGTATACACTTTGCAGAGCTGATTTTCAGGACTCTGTGTTCTGTCAGCTTCCTTTTGCCTGCAGAATTACCACACATGCACGAGAAATATTCATCATTTTGGGCCTGCTCAACTTTAACAGCTCTATGTTTTACAGCAACTGACCTGCAGAGGAGCTGCAGTCACCTAAGAGAAGTAATGTAAACCAGGCTAGGCAGCTATCAGCTTACAAATAGTTCTTTTTAAAGAATGTAGATATGAAGTTCTTTGATTCTGTCATATCAAGTAAAAAGTAGTCTTTGTGCAATAAGTAGCAGGAGCATATCCAGTATTTAAAACAATCCCAGAAAAAAATTATTAAGCCATTGGTGTTTATCCTTCTCATGCTGAATGCTGTATGTGAGTTATGATTTGACAGGACTTCTTCAGTGTACAGCAGTATACAGGATACATTTTATGAAGTCACAGAAGAATTTCTATACTTGCAGCATTTTTTGGCACTCAACTAGAGGTCTGGATACTAGTTTAACTACAATTGAAAATACAGTATGATCATTACATATGACAAGCTTTCCTCACTGTTGTAGAATGTACAGTAGAAGAAAATATTTTTGAACCTGAGAATTCCTTAGTGTCTCAATCACCTGTTAAATGTTTTATTGTCTAAAAGCAATTTTTGTGCAAGAGGATTGGTTGGAAATTAATTTGAAATGTTTTCAATTTCTTTTTCTGGTTTCAACTTGACACAATAAAACAGAAAGTGGTTCAAAAATTGCTGCCCTATTAGGAATAATATTGATAGGAATAGGCAGATCCTTTGTGTCAGTGTATGGATCTGAGGCTGGTGTAATTGGAAAAAAATGGGGCTTTTTTATCATGGGGTGATCTATTCAACACCTGGTCTACTGACACCTGATGGGATACACCTTTATCAGAGGGAAGAAAGAGCTCTAGCACAGCAGGTAGTGGAGCTCATTGACAGAGCTTTAAACTAGCTTGAAAAGGGAAAATACCAGGTTTAATGGTGATGAGCAATGGGATCTCTCAATCTGCTTCAGGAGGTGTTGGATACAAAATACCACAACTGAAATATTTCTATGCTAATGCACGCAGCATGAGGACCACACAAGAGGAGCTCAAAGCTTTCACTAAATCCCAGAGATCTGGCATCATTGGCATAAGTGAAACCTGTTGGAATGAGTCCTATGACTGGAGTGACCTGTTGGACATTTCCAGGCTCTGCTGGAGGGATAGGCAGGGCAGAAGAGGCTGGGGGTGGCACTGTGTGTAATGGAAGGGTTAGAATGTATGGAGCTCACAGTTGGCAGTGTAGTTGAGAGCCTCTGGATAAGAATCAGGGGGCAAACAAATAAAGAGAGAGTCTATTATAGGCCTCCTGGCCAGGCTGCAACCCTGGATGTATGGCCTGCAGCGATACTAATTTTTGTAACCTTAGAGCTTTTTATTTCTATTCAAGACTCAAAAGTCATTGACAAGTTGAATATGGTCAATGACAAGTTGAATATGAGTCAGCACAGCTGAAATGCAGGAAATTCCCTTCCCAAGATGACACCTGACTGGGGTGGCTATGTGACTTGAAGGACAAAGGGATAAGATGGTGTCAGAGAGTTCCAGCAGCAGATGAAGATGGCTCACCCAGGGTGAGTGCCCTCCTCACAGCAGTGTGGACACAGCAGGTGAAGCAGTGGACTGGACCCATTCCCTGCTTTCTCTTCCCTGCTGGTCAATGCTGACAAGCCACTGGCAGCCTGGACTAGAGCAGGACTTCTATCTGCAAGCCTACTTAAAAAAAGAAGATAATGTGATAATCTGTTCTGTATTCTCATTATATATATGAGAAACTATTACAGAAAACACTATATTCTGTAGTGTTCATTAGAAGTTCTATTCCGTAAATATGAAAATAATGTAGCAGGTACTACAGAGTCATTTTTCAGACCAATTTCCACATGCTCTTGTTCCAGAATAAACACTAATGTATTTTAAATAACTTATTGTATAAAGACAATAATTTTAGGAATAACCGATTTTCTCTACAGTTCATTTTCACATGTTGGCAGAGCCACAGAGCACAAGTTATAGCTAGATAAGAAAGTTTCTGTGTTTGTAAAAAGTGATTCAGTCTGTACCCCTGTAGAAAGTCCATGGCAGGAGGACTCACCTTCTGAATTCTATAAATACTTGAACCACATTCTGGAATTTATTTTTATAATGATGTTTGTGTACTAAAAGTTGTACTTAATACCTAATCTATGCTTTAGGTTAGATACAGTTCTAGGATCCTTATCTTTCTGGCATATTTACTGCATTTGTCTTTGTTTGTTTTTATCTGAGTTAATACTCAGAGCACTAGTGACCCAGTTCTTTCCCCCATTTGTTTAGGGATGAGGTGAGTCTGTAAAGAACAGATAAACTATGACTACTAAGACATAATTTAATGCTATTTGATAATCTACATTAGCTGGCATAGTCCCAGTGATTTTATTCTACATATCTGAAAACTCTTGTCTTCAAGTGAAATCACCTTAAATCTTTACTGCTCATTAAAGCCCATGCAATTACTAAGTGACATTGATTAGTGTGGGTTAAAAATTCAATCTTTTCACTAGCACAACAAAATCTGAAAGGTTTTTTTTTCTGTTTCTGTCAGGTAGGGAAACATTCTGCTGCTCTGCATTTATGAAGCCTTTTGCACTGAGAAAACAGTAGATAAAGTTTTCTATATCATAAAAAAAATTATACTGATCACTGAATTCACAGAATCCCAGAATCAGTTAGATTGGAAAAGAATCCTGATACCATCGAGTTCAAGCTTTGACTGAACACCACTATGCCAGCTAGATCATGGCACTAAGTGCCATGTTCAGTTTTTTCTTTAACACCTCCAGAGATGGTGTGCCAACCACCTCCCTGCGCAGCCCATTCCAACACCTAATCACCCGTTCTGTGGAAAAGGTCCTCTTTCTGTCCAACTTGGAGCTTTCCTGCTGGAATTTGAGGCTGTGTCCACTGCTCTTGCCACTAGTTGTCTGGGAGAAGAGGGTGACACACCTTTCTGGTAGTTGTAGAGGGTGATGAGGTCACCCCCGAGTCTCCTCCTGGCTAAACAATCCCAACTCCTTCAACCACTCTTTATAGAATTTACCCTCACCATTCTCAAGGCTGTGTTTCAACATTTAGAGAGAATCTGGATCAAATATTGCCACATATAATTAAATAAGCAAACATTTCTTTGATATAATAGATTAGAAATAATAGTAGAACTAGGCAACATACCTATTAGCCCGTATTGAAGAATACCTTGTTTGTGTTAAGTAAATGTGTTTATGTTTTAAAAGCTTCTGGCAAAATCCAAATTGCTTCAATTAAATATTCTTTCCTCTCACGCCAGATTTCATGTTACAATAGCTCTTCCAACCAATAAATGAAGACAGATCCCATAGTCTTGTAAAGATCTCTTTCTGTATGTAAACCTCTGGGGGTTTTTTGAGACTGTGGACAGCACTCTACCAACAGAGGTACTGCTGAGAATAATAATAATAATTTACTATCACCAGCCTGCTTTTAATGGTGGCATTTTTAGTATTCCTGCTTTTTGATCTGTGTATGCAGCCTCTGGTTCTGTAAATATGTCTCAGATTACCATTAAGAGTTTTACTAGGAGTTTTTGCTAAACCTATTGTCTTTTAACTGAAAAAGAAAAGGAAAAGCCCCTCAAGATGATTTCAGAGCTGTACAGAGGGGTTAATATTTAGGCAGAGGTTTGCTACTGAAGCATTATGGAGCCAGAAGACACTCTATGTCTGGAATTACATCTTGGTTATTTCTTTTTTGAGAAGATAAATGCGTAGTTATAGAATCATAGAACTCTTTGAGTCAGAAGGAGCTTAAGGTTTATTTATTGTCAACCCCACTGCTGTAAGCAGAGACACCTTCTTCTAGGGCCGGTTGCATCCCTTTCCTCCAGCATGTGACTGCAAAACACAACAGCTTATCCTTCACAACTGACTAGCCTTGCAGATAAACATGACAGACCTTTTCTACCATGCTTGAGATACTATCCATGGCTGCATGCTGATTGCATCCTGGCCTCAGTTCATGGTGAGTCTGCAATACCCTGTGCTGTGATTCCTACTGGGGGAAATCTGCAGGCAAGCAGGTGGAGAGTTGCACATTACTGCAGCCAGCATCTAGGTGCTGAGGAGTAATTTTATATTTCTCATCTTCAGGTTATCGCTAGACTGCAAAAAATTAGAATAGTTCTGATTGGAAGGGACCTACAATAATAATCAAGTCCCATGGCCTGATCATTTCAAGAACAAGTAATAGTTCAAGCATATTTTTAAGGGTGTTGTCCAAATGCCTCTTAAACATGACAGGCTTGGGGCATTGACCATGGGACATGGGGCACTGACCATTCCAAACTACATAAAGGATCAGAGGTTATCAGATGTGTTTCCCTTGCAGTAATTTTACTTGCCCAACAGCACATATTGTTGGATCTGGATAGAGTCCTAAATTTAGAGTTCATAAATAGACATGTCATCAAATTTGTGTGTACTTTTTGCAGGAAACTTATACCTGAGCTTCAAGAAAAACTCTATCAAGAAATGTAGGAAGTGAGAAGCCATGTTATTGAAACCTTTTCCTGAAAAACCCCATAAGTGAATATAGATCTGACCTGAGAAACCTCTAGAGTAAATTAATGTGTCATAGCAGATCTACCAAGGATCTTATTTGAGCTCCTAGATAAAGTATGATATGACACAAAACTTACTGTAGAAAATCAAAGTCCATTGGAGAAGCTTGTTTTGGACCTGCCAAATCAGCACATTCAAAGCAGAGCCCTGACCTCTGTGTTAGTAATTGAACCTAGAAAAGACTGTAGATAAATTCTTGTGGGTTTTGCAAAGAAGATTTTTCAGCTTCTCTTTGCATCATTGCATTAAAAGTAAAAGTGTTGTGTTACTGTGAATCTTGTAGCAGGACAGGATGTCTGACTCTTGTTCTGTAATGAGTAACAAAAGCAGCATGTATCTTTGCTGCAGATCTGAATGAAGGTGATAACATAAACTCTTTATAGGGTACCTATGTCAGATACATTTTTCTGAGTCTGGATATAAAACTAAGTGGGTTAGGACCTGCTGAGAGTTCTTTATTTGCCTCAACATAGTCTTTGTAAGGTACAGCATGATTGAGCAGAAGACAAACTGTATTAGAGGAACTCATGCAGTTGGGTGCTTGTTTCAGGCTTGTATAGAGGAGGATGTGAGTTACCCCAGTCTTTCCCCAACAGCTAACTTCAACTGCATAGCCAGCTGTGTGCTGCATCATGGTGCCTCACACCATCCGACCTCTACCCTGCACCCTCAGATTGTTACCTCCTTGCTCAGAGAAGCAAAAAAATGTCACTGAGCCTAAAAATGGGAAGCAAAGAGGACAGAGATTGAACCCAGCGTGAAACCAACTACCTTTCTGCTCAGCTGGGGGAAAGGAATGAGTAACATATGGTTACCGGAGTCTAATCACTACTGAAAATGGTTGCCAGTTCTGCTGCTGCTTAATAAAGTGTAAACATCTTTTAAAAAGCACTGTGGGTCACTGTTGTAAATATAATTTCAACATTTCAAGGTATTTTATTTTAGTTAGCTGTTTTGCTTTTCTTACAATGTCAGTTTACAGAGATAAAGAATAAACAGTCTAAGCAAATAAATAATAAACATAAAAATAGGTCTAAAATACAAAAAGCAGACAAATTATTGAGTAAGACTACGGTGCTGCAGTTCATAAGGTACTTATTTTTTAATATCTATGTTCACTGACTTAACTGTAGACAGAAATAAAGCTTAACCCTCATGTATTTTTTGTGGTGTCAATTACAAATCACGCCTCCCAAATAAACCACTTAATAATGAGTGAAGTCATTTAGCATTCAGATAAATTCACAAAGGAACTTTAACTGCTTATTTTAACAACATTAATAGAGAATAAATATTAAATTAAAATCTTGTCATTTAACTTTTCACCCAGTTAAATACGATGTGTTGAATCTTCTAACTTATATAACCTTTTCCTCTGTGCTCTGCTGCATGCTGTATGTTGTATGTTGTTGTATTGACTTAGAATATTTGCTGGTGGCCATGAATCTCTTCAGTTTTTTTGTACATCCTTTGTTGGTATTTTTGTCCTGGCATTTAATATCAGAACACAAAACACAAGAACACTTGGCTCACATCAGTGCTGTCCTGTCCTGCCAAGCAGCAACAAAAAGTATGATTCATATGCACTATTATTAAGCAGTATTCCTGTGTTCAAGGGGGGAACCCCTTTTTTACCCATATGAAGTAAATACAAAGCATAAGAGAGCAGTTCAGTGAGGACATGAGAGTTTTAATGTGTTTTTTTTCCTATGTTATTGTTCATTGCAGTGGAGTCCAACAAAAGGAAAAGCACTTTAAATTATGGTTTTGACACTTTTCTTCTATTGAGATTGGGTTGGTATAATCATAGATAGCATGTGGTTGGGCTCTTTGTTTTCTCTTCTTTTTTAATATAGTTGCATATAAACCATCTCTGTAAGGCAGACATTCTCCATGTAGACAATTTAATAAAATTGATAAAAGACAAAAAATTGTTTAATGTGAAAAGAAATTAGATTGCCACTGTTAGTATCCATTTCTGTAAGACATGTAGGAAAGCATTTCTGTCTAGAAGAGGAGAAGGTCTAAAACCTTGTGAGTTCATGCTGTGAAACAGCATTTTACATTGATTGCAAAAATGTGGCATAAGTATATTGACATGTTACTCACAGGCACACTCCAACATGTTTTAAAAGAGTTGACCAGTTGCTCTGTAGGTTTCTCCAGGATCTTTTTCTCAGTTGCAGGAGGCAGAGTGCTTCCTGCTGAAATGGGAAAGTAAAACTGTTGTGAGCAGATTTGTCAGACCTTAGCCCTATGCTCTCTTCCAGGGCAAGATGTTTGTTATTCAGCTGCTTGATGCTTTTATGATTGCTGAGTTTAGCCTCTCCACAGCTCCTTCCCTAAAACATTTCAGGATGTTCTCTTTCTTTTTTCTTGACCCATCACAACATGCTACCTTTTCGTCACTTCTTGCAATTGGGAAAGATTATTGGTCTCCGATTTATTCTCTCCTTGTAAAAACATTTTTCAATTCTTAAAATTATAAATTGTGTTTTACTGCTTTGTTATTTTATTTTACCTTTTATTTTACTTACTGCCTCATAGTTTTAACATCTGCAGTATCAGTGCTGAAACTTCCTGTTTTACAACTTGCTTACTTCCTGCTTAACAACTTATATGGCTAATATTGCATCAGATAGACTTAGGTCTTTGTAAAATATTTTTTTCAGTATTTACTGAATTGTCAGGCTGAAAAATTGGGACAGAACATTAAGACAGACTGGTTTGAGTTGACTGGAACATGGTTAATCAGTTACCTATGGTTTTTAATAGACAAACCATCCTGTTCTCCTCACTGGGTGTTGCTGATTCTCTGAATGAAAATACATTATGTGACATGGTTTGCCACAAAATGAAGGAAAGAAGTCCTGTTTAATTTTTTTTTCTTTTAAAAAAATAGGAATATGGTTTCTTTCATCACAGTGCTTCAAACTCATCAGCTTCATAGCACTTTGAACAGTTCTGAAGTGTTGTCACATAAACCACTTAAAAATAGTACTTTCCAAACAAGTTCAAACTAGTTTTCAGTCAACCTCAATGTCTACATTTCCAGCCCATAAGTCAATGGTTCATCTATGGATACCTTACCAGAGAAAGAGTCAAAGGCTTTACTAAAGACCAGGTAGACAATATATGTTGCTCTCTTCATCTACCAGGCTAGAGACTTCATCACAGAAGTTTATCAAGTTGGTCAAGCATGACTTTCCCTCAGCGAAACCATGCTGGCTACTCCTGCTGATTGTCTCATCCTTAATATCCCTGCAAATTGTTTGCAGGATTAGCTGCTCTGTCACTTTCTCAAGGATGGAGGTGAGGCTGACCAACCTGTAGTTGCCCAGATCCTCCTCCTTGCACTTTTGACCTTTTCTTTCCTCCAGTCTTTGGGCACTTCCTAGTCACCATGATTGTTAAAAGGTTATCCCAAGTGGTCTTGCAATGGCAGCAGCCAGCTCACTCAACACTTGTGTGCATCCCATCAGGTGCCATTGTCCTGTGTGCTAAATTATTCCCAGTCCTGACCCTCTTCCACCAAGGATATATCTTCCTTGCTCTAACCTTATCCTCTAGTTTCTGGGACATGGCATCCCTGAAGGCTGGTCTTAGTAGAAAAGTCTGGAGCAAAGACATTTAGTACTTCCATGTTTGTTGCAATGCAAAGATAAGATTTGTTTCCTTGTGTCATGGGCTGTATCCTTATTTTAAAGTCTAACATATGGTAGCATTTCAGCAGTACAGAATTACTACTGCTCTATATTGAACTTACTTACTTCTCGTACGTGATTCTTATTTCAGTTTTCAGACAACTTACTTCTCTGTTGATTTGTTTTTACCTGATTGGTATGGAATTTCTTCATTCTTCTGGTCTTTCCTTTTTCTCTTTTTTTACAATATTAAAAAGGCAACTTAGACTCATTGTTTTCTCTGTAAATTTCTTATTTATGTTATGAGGTCAAGTTAAGGTCTGCTAATTCTGAACTTCGAGTTTAATAAATTCTTTAATCATTATAAAGCTCATTGATTTTCTCCAATCCATAGCTGGCATCAGTGAATAAACTTTGTACATTTGGTTTGGTTGACAACAGTGTTGTCTTCTTGAGTGGAATTTTTGTTAAGGTTGGTTGGTTGGTTGCTTGCTTGCTTGCTTGCTTGCTTGCTTGGGGTTTTTTTTGTATAAATGAAGAGAGACATAAAATGTAAAATTTCTGGTAAAAAATTGCAGTGAGACAGTAAAGGAAATATATTAGATGTGACTCCAAACAAACAAACAAACAAAAAAGCTCAATCTTCACATTGTCAGAGAAGATAGTGATATTAAAGGTCACCATTGAGAAAAAGTAAGATGGTGTAGAGTTAGTAGCATGGAGAGAAGGTTATGGCAACCAAGAGATAGGTGCATTCATAGTTTGAAACAAGCAACCTCCCAATCTTAACTTTGAAAAGACTTGTAGAATACCTTGCAGGTCTGAGAGCTTTTAAAAGTTCTTTTAAAAAATCCTTCACTTCCAAATGCCAGTATGTGACTGGAAAATAATATATTAAGAGTAATATATAGTTAAAAGAAATTAATATTGGCAACTGGAAGATTGCCATAATTTCTAAATCATCTAAGAGTTTAGAAAAAAATTTTGTCAAAAGTCAATAGTGATAAATGAAGAAGAGAATAGGACTCACATATGTTTATACTTAGATCATACCAAATTAGTCTGATAATTTTCTTTGATGAGATAAATACAGTAAAGTACATAATGTGTCACATAATGACTAAAATAATAATGGAGGAGGATTAGTCCAGGAACTCAGATCTGAAAAGAGACAGACTAAGGGGAAAAGACAAATGTGAGAGCATGACAAAGAGAGATATTGACCTAAGGCCCTGGTTTGTGGGACAGAAAATAAAATGCCCAGGCAAAATGCACCAATGGCAGAAAGTAGAGAAGCGCTGATGCTAAGGGGTAGTGAGGTAGCAGATAGAAAGGTGTGAATACTTTGAAGGCTGAAGTGTGAAATACAGGAATATTTTCTAGAACAAGTCAAACAGTCATAACCTGTAGGCTAACAGCAAAATTCTGTGCCAAGAGGTAGTTGATTAGAAATAAGAAGGAAAGCTGTGTGTACCAGATGATCACTGTAGTATCACCATATATCAGCCTAAAAAGCCAACTGTATCCTGGGCTGCATCCAAAGCAATGTGTCCAATGGTTTGAGGGAGAGGATTTGGCCACTCTACTCTCGTGAGACCCCACCGACAATCAGGTCTGAGGTCTCCAGCCCAGAAGGGGTATAGACCTGTTGGGGCAAGTCCACCATGATGATTAAAGGGATGGAACATCTCTCTTATGAGGGAAAACTAGGAGAGTTGGAATTGCTCAGTCAGGAGAAGATAAGGCTTTGGAGTAACCTAATTGTGGCCAGCCAGTACCTGAAGGGAGCCTACAAGAAAGATGGAGAGAAACAGTTGACAAGAGTGTTTAGTGACACGACAAGGGAAAAGGATTAAAACTGACAATAAGTTTAGATTAGATATTAGGAAAATATTCTTTACTGTGAGGGTGGTGAGGAACTGGCACAGATTGCCCAGAAAAGCTGTAGCTGCCCCCTCCCTGGAAGCATTCAAGGCCAAGCTAGATGGGATTTAAAGCAACCTGGTGTAATGGAAGGTGTCCCTGCCTATGGCAGTGATTTTGGAACTAGATGTTATTTAAGGTCTGTTCCAAACCATTCTGTAAATCTATGACTGTGATCAGAAGTTTTTTCGTGGTATATGGGGAGATAAGAAAACTGCTGGATAAGAGTCTTGTGAGTCCTCTGCAGCTTTTCACCATCCAACCCTGACTAAGTTTTTTCATGAAGGATAGAATCAATGTGTCACCAGTATTGAGAAGGACAATGAAATCGGTTTATAAGCCGCAGACTTTTTGCACAAGGACAAGTTTTCACATGTGTAAGCATACAGTGTGTAAGGTTACTGTGAGAGACAAGGTAAATTGATCTAGGGCAGATGCTGTATTCATGGAGCTAAACTGCTTTTACTGTCCGGATCAGTTTATGCATCTCTACAGAGTACTGTGTTGTGCAGTGGCTCAATGAACCCTGAAAGGAGCCTTAGGGAGAGTACTACTGTTTCTGTCAATTCATGATAGTGCAAACCCCAAGGAGGAGGAAATTCTGTGTTACCTGAGACTTATAACAGAAATAAAAACAGATATAAACTGACCATGAAAAAGTGCAGGCTGAAAACTAGGAGCAGATCTCAGCTAGCAGAGGAATGATGTTCAGATACAGCTTACCATATGGAAACAGCAATACAAAAATACTCTTCATATGGGAACATATAATTTTGCAAATCGTCTCGTGTTGATGACTTAGATGGAATATCCTGGTAATCATTTCCTTGAAGTAATTGCTAGATAATTGTCTTAATGTTTTAAAATAATTGCAGTGTCCTTTGATTAACTGAGTAAATGATTGTCAGATGGGGACCCTGTTAAAAAAAAAATTGCTATTATACAGAAGTGCATTTATTTATCATATTTCATTCTTTAACTTTTTTTTCCACTTTGTCAAAGAGACCTTTTTGAGTGATATGCTATCACCGGTTTTCAATGTAGTATATAACCATCACAATCAAATGTGTGAAAGTTTCAGACTTAAGGGATTATCCTTTATTTAAATCATTTTGGGTCAAGAGTGATCACCTTGACAAGTACGAGGATGAAGCATTATGTTACTGTCTCAGCATAGAACTGAAAGTCTGTATACAAAGATTGAAAAACCATAAGTTCTCTGTAAAAAGAGCTTTGGACAACTGGTATAATAATGAGCATATATTTTAAAGATCCAAGACGGAACAACTTGTTCCAATAGATGGCACATGTTTTTGCTATTAAAGTAATAGCCTCCTTGTTACAAAAGGTTGCACCCTACAGTTAATAACTAAGTGAGGCACAGAAGACATGAGGCAATTAGTCTAAGGGACACTTTATTGGGAAGGCACGATTGTGGGTTTGAGGGTTTTTTGTGTTGTAAACCCACTCTCATTTGTATCTTCTGACCAAGATGCAAGATAACAAGTCTATGAAAATTTTATATTTTACCTTTTCTATTTATTTTTTTTTGGTTGTCTAAAATACTCTAAGGCCACTAATTACAGTGAATTCTTAGCCGAGGGATTACTCCAGCCATATTACAGTCTTGTTGCTTTAAGAAAAGTCAGTTTCTATCAAAGATATGCATTTTTTAGCAAATATTTGACTCTTTGTATTGTTTTCATTGGAAAACTGTTGATACAGTGATATATTCCTCTTTTTTAATATGCAAAAACTTATTTTTCTTGAAGCATGGGAGAGTATTAGGTATTATAGTTTCACGATTATAAATGCAAAATGGTTTCAAGACAATATTCAGTCCAAAAGGTGTTAAAAATGTATTTCCAGAACTCCATCAGACTGCTTTTGTGTTTGCATCCCCTATTTGTCTCTGTCTCTAGTCTAGCAGTCTGTCCTTGACATATGCACAAACCTTCAGAGAGCAAAAGGTGCTAAAGCCTTTCCACCTAGATGTGTCTTGTCAGTAGAAGCATTTGCTCAAGTTCTAGAAGAATTACTACTCGTAGTGTTTGAGAGAGCTGCTGCTATGGGGTTGTTTCCACAAACACTTCTTGTTTATGCCTCTTGGATGGCAGCTATTGCAGACATGTTTCAGTTGTGTGTAACCCACTCCAGATGATGGGATTTCTTTTAGCAGTATCAGAATTTGGCAAAGAGCAGTCTATATTAAGCTGTGTGTTAACCTCTTAATGACTGAATGGTTATGATTAGATGCCAGTTCCCAGAAGAAGCTCATAAATTCCACATAAAATACTTAAAATGTATTTTTTTTCCCTTTAGATATTGAAATGCATTTCATAATTGTTTTTAACCCACTTGTTTCCCAGTTGCTCATTTTTTTTCTTCCATTTCGTGGTGAGGTAACATTATCCTGTCTTTATAAGGGTACTTTTATGATAAAGAGACTGTGTAAGAGCTACCCAGTACCATAGAAGAATTTTGTTGCAAATACAGTGTGCACATGTATCCCAAATCACTTAATTTACTTTAACTTCCTCACCTATCCTAACTCCCAATTTTATGTACATAAAATCAGTCTCCACAGCCCGTTAATTTCTGTTACTAACAAGTCAATGGGCTGTAGGTCAAAACAGGAATAATCTTTTCAGGGAAAGACAAAAATTATAAGCACATTGGATGAATAGAACCTTTCTTTATGTGAAAACTTTAAATCTTTTATGAATTTTGCTTGTAGAGCTATTTCTTCTGTAAAGAAATTTACAGAAGACAGACCTTAAGGTTTCTGAGTTGTGTTTTAATTTAAAAGGTTATGTTGAAATTGTCTGTCTGAATTCATTGCAGTCAGAGTTGGAATACCTTTGTTCCTTAGACAATGCATTAGCTGCTTATCCAGGTAACATATAGTCCTTTGACATTTGGCATATCTGTTGAAAAAACTCAAATTGTAACTGCCTTGTGAATGTGAAATCCTGGTATGGTGTTAGACAAAGGAATAATTGCTTCTTCCAGTGTAGTGGTTGCTTTTGTTCAGTATTGCTGTCTTAGGGGGTGAGGCATTATATTCCTACATGCCCAAAGACAGTAAATGCCTCTTGAGTTTGTTTACTTGATAAAATATCTGAATCTACTCAAATCAGAAGATAACATCTCTTTTAGTTTTATAGAGGAAAATCTCCACCCCCAGTTACAAAACCTGTGTCTAATGTAGCATGGGAACAATTTTAAACAATAAATATTAAGTCTCTCTGTAGTCTCATCATATAGGGGGACAATGTGTTAAAGGAGAGGTCACTGCCTGAACATTCTCACACCACTCAAGGAGTTACTAATGCACTACCCAAGACTGTCACTGCTGGGACCAGGGTCCCTTCACGGTGGGCAGCTCTGGATGGCCCGTGGGTGCCTCTCCTGACTCCTTGCCCACACATACCCTTCCTCTCAAGTGTGCTTCCTCATTCTTCAAGCTCGACCCTTGGTTTCCCATAGCAGCGTCTCAGGTGTCAGATTTGTAAAAAAAGTAATTTAAGAGTGGTACAGCACCTGCTAGCTGACAGAGCATGGGAAATTAAAAAGCCCTGGATTTAGAATAAACATTATCTAGCAAGAGCAAGTACATCAGTGCAGTATCAATATTCTTTTCCATTCCAGCCAAAAACAGATCTAGGTATAAGATCACAACTTGTCATCTAATACTTCAGAAAATCCAACTGATCATGCTAAGCAAGGGAAGTAAAGCGAGCAGCATACTAAATCTGAGTAATATAAATCAATGTAACTCATTCTACTTAAAACTTACTTTATTACAGAATATTCCAAGTTGGAAGGGACACACAAGGATCATTGAGTCCAACTCTTAAGTGAATACAGAGATTGAACCCACAAACTTGACATTATTAGCACCATGTGACCAGCTGAGCTAATTTCGGATCATACTAAACAACTAACATCTTCAAACAGATGAGATGGTCTGCAAAAAGTTCAAAGCTGGTTTAGGGATTGACAATGTTTCAGCATAACTTCTTTTGGGATTTTAAATATCCAAGACATATTTCTTGAGTAGTAATTTAGTGTATGTTTTACTTCCTAAGTAGTTTTCCTCCCTTCTTGTTAATATTAAATTAATTTTGTTTAATTCCAAAATGCATGTATTCATATTTTTTTTCCCCCGGCAGGTTTCATTTCTGGCCTCTGCTTACATGAGCCAGCATATCTCAGAGGAAAGCTGCTTTGCCCTCGCATCTGTTGTCCATTACCTTTACCTCTGCCAGTTCAGCTGGATGCTTATTCAGGTCAGTATCTTAGTCCCTTTTGATCATTTCCCAAAAACACCTGTAGACATAACTGATAGTTAGACTGTATTTCTGTTATATTGTAGTGCATATATATACATGTCTCTATATCTATACATGGAGAGAGGTATACAGCACTGAAATTCAGTTCTACTAGAGGGCCAAAACTTAGGATGACTTCTATTAAACCTAGAGTGATGCAACTCCAAGGGTAAATATACAAACACTATAGACATTTTCCACTAATATCCATTACAACTTTGTTAGAATGTCCTCATGTCACTTCATCCCATAAAGAAGTTACTGTCTCAGAACAGGGAAGAATTATTTTTCTTGCTGTTACAGTTTTTCTAAACATCTCTTATTTGGTCTTTTGAAGCTGTCTCTTACAGGTGAAGTGTAAATGTAAACTAAACTGTAAATTGTTGAGTCAGTGGCATTTTAGTCATTAAACTTCTGTAATATGACAAACATACCTTCACAAGTTTGCATTAAAATACAGAATATATGTATTTGTAATTATTGCCAGAATTTTTATAGAATCATAGAATCATTTAGGTTGGAGAAGCCCTCTAAGGTCATCAAGTCCAACAGTTAACTCAGTACTGCCAGGCCCACAACTAAACCATGTCGCCCTGTCCTTTTCTCCAGGCTGAACGCCCCCAGCTCCCTCAGCCATTCCTCATCAGACTTGTACTCCAGGATTCTCACAGCTCTGTTGCTCATTTGATATATTATAGAACAGTTAGTGGTGGAAAAAACAACTGAACTTATATAGAACACCATGAACAATGAAATTAGTTATGGAAAATTATCAGCTGTAAGTTAGTCAAAATAACAAGCTGTGGGGTTACTTGAAAAAATACATTATTTTTCCCTCATCTAGAAATGTGTATTTAGCAACGGTATGTGAGTTAAGCAATTTTTTTGTCTGTTAAGAGGATTTGTCCCTGGCATGTTTATTATAGCATACTGCTTTATATATTCAGCTCCATACATTACTATAAAAATCCTCCAATATGCAGGCTGTCAGACCAAACTAAGACCTGCGAATTAGGCTGCATCTAAATACAACTTTTTCTCTCAGTAACATTCATGTAATATGTGGCATTTTCCTGGAATATGTCAGGCTCATATTCACTGAGAACCCTAGCGGCCTCTCCAACAGCTCAGCTGTGCTCATTAGCCTTAGCAAGCTACTTGTAGATGGTTTCAGCAGAGAAATTTGTCTTCTTGGCAAGTGATGTTCTTTTAGGTTAACTACTCTAAATTATTTTGTAGGCTGTAAATTATGTTCTTCACAGTTGCTCATTCACTTTATTTCTAAATTACTTCAGATCTCTTCACCGTTTGCTAATTTGGACAAAGGAATATTTTTAAGCTTCTTTTTTACTGGGATTTCTCAAGCTTTGGCAGCTAAGTGTTTGATAGTATTTCATCATCCCATTCTATGTGTTTTACATTGCATTGAGTTGCAAAAATTCCTTATAATGACAAAAAAATTTGGATGATTGTTAACAGCTGGTCATTTTTATGTCTGTAGTTGAAATACAGTGTTTTTTGAAGCAGACTTTGGTCAAATCTTAAGAACTTGCATAATACATTTCATTTAGTGGAGCCTCAGGCTTGTGTTAAACACAAAGACTCTTCATGGAAATCTGACAGGACAAAAGTGCTTAAAGAGGGAATCCATCACAGCCTGCTGAGTGATGAGCTGCCAGTAAAACTCAGAATGAAGATGATTCCCCTTTTTGTAGGTGCAAGTCTTCAGCTGAGAATAATTCCTGAACTTTGAAAGACCCAAAAGGAAAGAAACAATCTGAAATATAGATCAACCCAGTCCTCAGCTACAGTTTGCTCCTCTTGACTAGGAATAGGTCTTGAATTTATATATATATATATAT
>VZTZ01007893.1:291559-353980 GCA_013400955.1 Drymodes brunneopygia | reverse complement strand
TCAAAATTCTTTTCTAGCTGTTGGTGCATTATTATTGTTCACAGCTCATGTGTTTGTTTAGAGGTGGGACATCTGATCTGGATATCTGGATCTTAAACTGCAGTTGGCAACAGCTAATAAAGCTGTGTATTATGTACCTAAAAGTTCTTATATTGTAACCCTAAGAGTTAAGAGATCTCTATTGGTTTTTTCTTATTCTGTTCATCCAGAAAGCTGGTTCCAATACTGGCAGTGTATTGACTGGATGCCACTGACAGTACTTTTAATGTCCTTGACATGAAAAAAAAAAGGCTTAAACAAATGTTATATATTTTGAATAAGAAATAAAGGTGCTTAGAAATACTTAAGGATAACACAGGAAAAAAACTAAGTTTCCTGGAAGCAGAAAAATGTAAAAATCTTGTCTTAATTTCCAGATGTGTGCATTCAGATGAAAAAAATACATATGAACTACCTCTGTCTTTGGCCTAACAGTCTTCTGATAGAGCTTTTTATACCCATTATTTTATATATGTGTCTCCTCATAAACCCTCCACTCTTGGGAAGAACATAAAGAAAAACAATCTCATTTTCTATTGCTGTAGACTGTAGGCAGAAAGACTACTTTCCACATTGGAGTTTAGAGACTTTTGTGAAAGGAGCCACAGTTTTGTAAAGGACAAACAAGCACAACCTGGATCCCAGCTGGACACAAAGACAAATCCAGAGCTTGTACTGATGTTGCTGCTTCTTTCTCTTCTCCCTGCCAACTCATTTGCTTTTGTATTTTATAGAAAATGAAAGTCAAAGTTTATGGCAAGATTTACATCCTGAGATCCTCTTGGAAAGATAGTGTTGGGACAGGGGAACAAATTTGTCATCTCGTTATCTCCTAATTTGGATTAAAACCACCCCTAACTAGTTGGCCTTCCAGTGCCTCTTGCTTGTTATTTCTCAGTGGCACAGCCTCTCACTTTGCTAAATGGAAATTGTTCTTGGCTAGTTTCTCAAAGTAATTTGACAATGCAGTTTGATTTTGCTCTAACATAATCCAGACATTGTTTCCCTGTGGTGGGACAAAGGGATTGGGAAGAAACGATTATACAGAATTTCCCAGCAATTTTCTCCTCTCTTACAGTACCTATCATATTTTGCTTAACTATAGCAATCTTCCCAGGTTCAAATGCTCTACTTAAATGTGTTTAGGGTTTACATGAACTGTATGGATTTCATGCATTAGATGAGACCTGGCTTAGAATACTAATGTTATGTGCTTTACAATAATGCAGTGAGTCCCAATTTGGTTTTGATTGCAATAAACTGGAGTCAAACGTGCAAACCTTTGCTAATTTAAGTTGATTTTACCTTTATAGCTTTGCAGATTACATGATCTAGAGCCACACAAACAAAAGCTTGTTTGGACTTACCGTGCTTTCCTTTTCAGAAAACAGAATTCTTTTTAATTAAAAACACTTTAAAAAAAATCAGTATGTGTAATTGCTAACACCTGCTATGTGTTACCAACAGATGTTTCTTACTTACCTAAGGGAACTGTTATAATTACACTGCACGCTTATTGGAATGGCATTTAACCAAGATAGTTTAGGAACTTTAGGTGGTGACTTTGAGTTCCTTCATTCATCTTTCCTTTGAAAAATTTTAAAAATAGCCAGACAACAAGGCCTCCTCGCTCACCTCCCCAGCTCATCTTCACCAAGCCCAGCTCAGCACGATGATGGCCTGGATGTTCAGCCTCTCCTTGCTCCATCCCTGAGCATCAAAGAGGAGTTTTTATTGCTCCAAGCATTGCCCTGGAGCCTGTCTTTGCCTGGCCCAGGATGGGATGGTCACAATCCCTGCTGATGAGGGGGTTTGAGGAAGGCAGGCTTGTTGATTTGACCTTGAGCAGCCCCCCAATCTCTCTGTTTCTGTGTTCCCTGCTGTGCAATGCCAGCAGTGTGGCCTCTTCACGGTAATCATTGAGGTTGGACAAGACCCCTAAGATTGAGTCACACCATGACCTCAGCACTGCCCAGCCCAACCACTGAACCATGTCCACACCCACAAATACCTCCAGGGGTGCTGGACAGCTTGTTCCAGTGCTTGGCAACCCCTTTTTGGTGAAAAAATGTTTCCAATCTCAACCTCCCCTGGCCCAACTTGAGGCCATTTCCTCTTGTCCTGTTGCTTGTCACTTGGGAGGAGAGACCAACATCCACGGAGTAGGGAGGCTCAAATAATGAGTGTTCTCCAAGGGTTTTGAGGTTTTTAGGTTGGATTAGAGGCTCTGGGTGCTGTCCTGGGTGCAGTGCAGGCTGCTGCCCCCACGGCTGCTGCAGAGCTCTGCATCCCTGCACCCTCTGACTCGGCTGCAGAGCAAAGCACTCCGTGCTCTCCCTCTGCATCTTCATTTATGAAACTAATCACACAATTACCTGCAGGCATGTGTTAAATATGACACTGGTCTCTGCAAAATAATGGGCCAATTGCAAACAATGAATAAAGAGAGGCAGCTCCATTTATAACTGCTGTTTCAACAGAGCTGTGTTGTAATCAAAGTGATCTGAGGGTGACTCATTAATTAATTGATGTTCTTTTTTATTATGTGCTATTGAGTTAATGAGTAATTTGTGCTAGATAACTCTCTGAACACGCTGATTACGTGAGATATTTTCTGGGGCTTTCATATCAATGACATGCTGAATAGGTGGAAGATGGTATTTGCTTATGTATACTCATTATTAGCAGGTTCAGGATGAATATAAATCAGCAGAAGGGCATTTTAAAAGGTATTAGATACATGCAGCTCTTACTTTAATGCTTTAAACAGATACTCTTCAGCTTTTAATGCCTTAAATAGTATTAAAATCACTTCCTTTATAATACTTCTATCACCCACAATTGGCAGCTTTTAGAAAGGTGCCTGCACAAAGGGTTTTTACTGGGAGCGTGTTTGTGCTAATGGCCAATTACCTTGCACATATTGTATTTTGGCTTCCTTTTGCAAGGTGCTGAACAGTAAACAGGTTTGGTCTGCATCATTGGCCTGAAGTAGGGGGAATGTGTTAAGTGAATATGTAATTGGCTTTTTTTTTAATCTAAAGTGGTATTTAAAGGAATAAAAACACTGTTCTTACATACAGTACACACTTTGCTTTGTGTAGTTTGACTTGTTAAAGCTTTTGCTTTATTGAAACCACAACATCTCCAATGCCATAGGAGTTTTTTATTCATTAAACAACAAATGGCTAAATTGATAATTTAGTCTGACAACAGCAGCACAGTGGAAGCTTTCAGAAAAATCAGCTAAATGTATAAAATTATACCCAGCAATCACTACAGACCTTCATTTTTGACAAGATTTGTTCTAGGTACAGATGACTGTAAACTACCTACTGCTGAGAAAATTATAAGAAGCTGCTGCATATTACGTAGAAAAAAGCCTTTAAAGTACTTTAAAATCTATACAGTCGAAACCTTGCCACAGTCCCTGTTTGTTTCTTTTTCCCAGTTTCCCTTCTCTATGACCACTTTTCAATTTATCTTCCCCAAGTCATTTTCTGTGTAGGCAATTAGGAACGTTTGAGGGATTACTGGATGATTTTCCTTTATTTACATTGCATGAGCAAAAATTGGAACATTTTGGGGGGATAGGAAAACATGAAAATGTGCTTTAAAAAAAACCACCAACCAACCCAGAAGATACAAAAACACAATCATGAAATAGATCAACTTTTTAGCCCTGGTCACTGTTTCTGCCAAATCCAGGCTGTCTTGATTCATCACCAGTTGTGGCAGATAACAGACACAGCAGGTTACAGTTGTCAGAGGAGCTTTTCACAGCTGAAAATCAAGGTTTGATAATTTGTACTTTTCCACATGGCTCAAAAATCAGCCATCCAAGTAGACTGTAGTAGAATTAAAAAAGAAAAAAAAAAAAGTATTGTTGTTATTTTTATTATTATTTTTGTCTGGCTAAACTTGGTGATGTGTACAGATAGAGATAAAGATGGGAGACACAAGTGGGAGCATTCCTGCCTGGCAAATACACTGAAAAAGGGTCACTAGCAGAGTGTTTTGCTGGATGCAGGCAGCATGTTGACACACACAGTGATGGAGAAGGAGAACCAAGGCAGATAACAAAAAAGCAACCCAAAGGAATGGTCTAGGCCTCTGTCAAAATGATCACTAAAGTGGCCTGGCAGATAATCTCTCTCCAATATTGACTTCTGATGATATACTTTATTGGAGCTGTAAATGTTTCCATTAAATATTTCAACTCTCGGCCATTATTTTAACAGCCAGGCAAGATGGAAGTTTGAAATACAGGAAAATGTGTCATTGACTTTTGACCTGCATCAAATCTAAATTTATTCTGTATCCTCTACGTACAAATTTTAGATATGTGAATAAGATAGATGAGCATAAAGTGCTCAAAGCAGTGCCATGCCACCGTGCACTGCAAATATCTCCATATTTCTTTATCCTTGCATCAATTAGGGTTGATAGAATGGTGAGATTATTTTTTCCCCATAGCAGGACCACCTTCCTCTCCCACACTTTGAGCCCACGTCACAGAATGCACATATGAACAGCCTGGCATGTAGCAATAAAACACTCTTCTCCCATTCCCCTCTCTTATTTGCTCCTCAAGAGCTGAGCAGTGGCACTTTGTGGCAGTGAGAGGTTCCTTGAGCATTTGCAGCACTATTGGAGTGCAGCTGCCATCAGCCCCAGCCAAGCCTTCCCCAGACTGAGCTGCTTTTGGTGCTCTCCTGTCCCAGATCTGTGGCTGCCTCCTGTCAATGCTCTGCTGCTCCCAGGATGTCCCAATGCTGCTTGCACGACTCTCGGTTTTCTGAAGAGCCAAAAATGCTTTACAAAAGCACTGTATCCATCAGCCCCATTTGTCAGACAGGGACAACTGAGGCACAGAGGAGCTGAGTGATTTGCTCAAGCTCACAGGGAGCCCAAGACACAGTCAAGGACCCTTCTTTCCTCTTCTCCAGCCTTATTTCTGAACCAGGGATTTCTATCCGTTCTGCAGCCCACTACTGGAAAGCAGAAGAGAAATCTTTCTGATTTCTAATGGAAAGACCCAAGAGAGGCTGGAGGAGAAAATTGAAATTGTGCTCCAAAGAAGATAATATGATCCTTGCCTTTCTGTCCATCCTGACCTTCGTGGAAAGGACAGCTTGTTTATTGCACTGAAGGAGATCTGTGAGAGCCTAATGGTGCCTCTGACACCAACTGCTTCGTTATCCCAAAGACATTAAGGGACTGTGCAAGGGACTGGAAGAGACACTTGTGCTCAAGGTTAGGAAGGAAGATAGTCCACAAAAGAGGGCTAAATTTAATTTGAAAAACTATGTGGAGCTATTTCTCCTAATTAACAAGAACAGCCTGAGGAGTTGTTGCGTTACTTACTGGTCCTGTATGAGTCAGAGTCAAGTTTTGTGAGCCATGCTTATTTTCAAAAGGGTTCACAGCCAGAAAGAAACCCACACTGTAACAACAGTCATTCAAACTAAATATCTATTTCTAAGCCAAGCCATTGTGCAGTGTACTCTTACCATACACTTAAGGAATTTCCCCACTGCATTACAAAGTTTCTTTGACCATCCCCAGCAAAAACATGTTGAAACTGCAACAGGACAGGAGGAGCAGGGAAGGACAGCAGTCAGCTTGAGCAGACATGGGTTCGTACTCTAAATAAAAGAAAGAGCTTAGTTTCATAACAACGTAGGGTATAGTGAGTTTCTTGGTTTGTTTTCTTTTTTGTTCTTAATACTGTTTTGTTGTTTGTTTGTTTGTTTTTAATACAGGTTGTTATCCCTGGAGCTGGATTACAGTGGCAAACAGACAAGAATTAAATATGCATTTAACAACTTTTGAAACATTCATCCTGCTTTCCTTTGCCAAACACCTGTAAGCTCTGTCAGGGCCGTGAGCACTTAGGGACATCCTGCTGCTGCAATAGCTTCATGGCTTTAAAAACAGAGCTCCACCTCTCCTAGAAAACGGACTGATTGCCAACAGGAGCTGTCAGCAGTGATTCCACCTCTGTCAGAAGGATTTTAATTGCCAGTATTGATGGGACAAAGCCGTAGGATGCTGGCACGGACAGCAAGGTACCTGTGCAGTCGAGTGTGGTGGCTCTCGCTGGCTATTGCAAAGTTTTGTCCCATCCACATCAGCATTTAAATTACCTTCAGCATTCACTGAGGTGGGTAATTAGCAACCAGTCACTCTCCCAGTGTCAGCTCAGGGTCATTTCTTTAATGTAAATAGACCCTCAGAGGGGGCTGTTTTCAGTGCCTTCTACTTTCACTTTTTTTTCCAGGGTTTGTTGAGGACGTAGCCCCAGAAAACATTAGGGTTAAGCCCTGATTAAAAATAATTTTTAAAAAAAGTTTAAAAAAAAAGGAAAAAAAGAAAGAAAATTAAAGAAAAAGGAAAGAGAGAGAGGGAGATGAGGGAGAGAGAGACCCCTCAAATTTTAACAACTTTTAAAAATGTATATAAACAGAAATNATATATTTATATATATATAAAATAAGATACCCAGAGGCACTGGTTTGCATTAGGGCTTAATTTCCAGCTAAATTAAAAATCAAATCCAGGCATTTGGAATGCCTAAGGGGCACGAAAGCAGCACCCAAAATCATTAACTTTTGCACCTTTTATAATATATCTTAAACCAGTCAGATTTGCTTTTCAAAATTTTGTAGTAAAATAAAAGTGCTCTTTGAGGAAAATCCATGCAATTAAACAGCAGATGCTTAACCCCTGAAAAATAGAGGCTTATAAGAGAAGTGCTGATAGACCCTTAACCATAGCATCATTAGCAGCAGGTGCTGCTAGTTATTAGTTTTCTAAATAGTTTTAATGTAAACAGTATTCTTAAGCTCTAAGTGTAGCATAATGGTTGGGATTTGCTCTTTAATGCTTTTTACTAGAAAGATACAGCTCATTTAAAATAGCTGGTAAGATACAGAAAGCATAAATATACAGTAAGTTTCGACACTGATTGTACTAAATGCAACAATACAAAGAAGCAAACAGGAACACAAATGGTAACACAATAAAACTGTATTACATTTGTGCTTCAAATATTACAATACATTATGTACAATAGTCCAAAATAAACATCTCATGCCAAATGACACAAAAAGAAACGAAAAAAAACCCCCGAACAAACCGAAAACCCCAAGAGCAAGCAGAAAGAATCCAGCTGTATGTACAGTACCTTTTTAATTAACATTCAACTCTGAACTGGAGCAATTTTCACTACATACAGATGCAGTCCGCCTTTTATTTCACGCAACCATCCTGTCTCCCTATATCTATGCTATTCAGTAGGTTCCTGTGTCATTTCTTATGTACATGTTGAGCAAAAAAGATAAAAGAACGTAGTGCTTTTTATTCTTAATGACGTGGCGGCCGCTCAGCGAACCTGGGGTGCGTAACCTTCTTTCATTAAACCCTCCTCATAGTCTGTCTGGCACAGAATCATGTTGTTCTTCAGGAAAAATTTGTCTCCAACGCAAAACCTGAAATTAAGACAGTAAAGAGAAGAGGGAAGGAGGAGAGAGTTTGAGGATAAGTGGTGTGACACGGTCCTGCAGGTAAGAGTTGTAAAGCAAGTTTTGGCTGGGCAGCACCCACGTGTGCACCACGTGGGAGAGGCCAGCAGAGGAACTGCCCTGGTGCCACAGCCTGTTGCACTGCTGGACATGAAAGGAACACGTAGACTTCTCAGTAGTAGGTCAGGACCACACCGGGCAGGACCAGAAAAGGTCCAGCCTTTTTTTATTTTCTTATTTTTCTATCTTTCCTGAGACAATCGTGGATTGGTCAATGAGGTTACCACCTCTATAATTTCACAGGATAATGACATTATCTATCATCTATCTATCGTCTTTCTCTGCCTTAGGAGAAAGGAATGAAAACAATCCAGAAGTTCAAAACAATCTAGGCTGGTTACAAAAACAAGGACTGTGTTTATAGAAAATGCATGAGAACTTCTACTACAGAAGTAAAAACATAGAACACTGCAAAAACCAGGGTGACAACAGTCAATCCTGTGCTTTCAACAAAATCTAGTGCATTCAGGCACTTTTGCTTCCCCAGTCAAAGACCTCATTCAAAGCCCACCGTGGGCTGTGGGAGTCCTGGATCAGGTCACAGATAAAACAAAATAAATATCCCAGGCTGCCAAGCTGAGTGAAAAGTAAATGTCCTGCTTTGGTGCAAACCAGAAGGAAGGCAAAGTGATTGCAAGCCTGTCTGAGATCTGTTGTATTTTTCTTGTGTGCCACTAAGAATTCCTCGTTATGTTCCAGTTGGATATTTCATTAGATTTGATTTCAGATGGTGGTTCTGAGAACTGTTCCTAGCACTCACACAACTTTCCATGTACTGTGGTGCAAACTAGAGACACGCAGACATGCAGAGAAACCTTCTTGCTTTTTTTTTTTTCCTGTAGGAGTTGATTATAAATTTAGTTACTCAGCTAACTGCTCTCTCTCCTGTGGTATCAGTATCCCTACCTTGTTATACTATTACGTGCATCAGAGTGATCTGATTGCTGCAAAATGCCACTGAGAGATTTCATTTGCTTTTCTCTGATGAGCAGGACAATCACGAAATGTTAATGCTCCTGCCTGGCTGACTTCAAACTTCGAGTAAAGTAGGATTTCCCAGATAAAAAAAATATGCTTGAATTGAAGAAGGCTCTTCCCTGACACACCCCTCAACCCTTCTTCCCCTTGACAAAGCCAATCTTCTCCAAGATACTTAGGGAGAAGTGAATGGGGCCAATGCAGAAAAAAGTTTCCCTAGTGACTGCCTTGGCAGGGTTACATGCCTTTGTTTGCAGTGAACTCTCCAGCTATGAAATATATTGGGAGGCACTGCTTGCCTTATTCCAATTAAAATGAAAGAAAGTAACCTAAATGAACCCCTCAGCACTGATGTGAATAAATGAAACCAGTCTCTACCAGCTAATTATGGATCTCAGAACATAAAGTATTGTTTAATGTGTTACGGATTATAATGTCCCTTTTTATATGATTTCCAAATGGTGACATCTTGGACACAATTAGGGTCAGATATAAATGCTTGTGTTGTTTACGGTAGATTTAACAGCAGAGTAGCTATGGGAATAGCTGTATATGTATTTAATTGTAACAATTTAACCTTCAAATAGTGGTGCCTGCTGGACTTGACCCAGTAAAACTCCATAAATGACACAGGGTGACCCCCCTGACCCCTGATAGTGGTCTGTCTTTATCAGACAGTCAATTTCTAATGATGTTCAAGCAGAAATCTTGGTGAATTGTCACAGATTAAATTGTGTATGGAAAGCAGTCCTTTAATGTTTTGTGAAGTTGGAGGTTTAAATGAGTAGCAGTTGGACTGATTTACATTTGTGAAGATTGGAATGCTAGACAAACAGTGAACCCATTTATTTTCCAACTGGGTAGCTTTGGAAATTTATCCTTATGCTAGCTAAATAGATAGAGGGAAAATAGTGTAATAAAAAAGTGGATTGAAAAGAATTAGCTCTGCTCTTAAAGGAAAATTGGTTTGTTTATTTGTGGACTTTTTTTTTTTCTGTGGGATTACTGCCTGCTGCTGCTGATGTTTGAAAATAGAGATTATGGAAGTATCCTGAAATCTTTAAGTTATTTATGGTCAACACTCTTTTACAGAATTTAGAGGTTCCTATTATTCTTCACCCCAATTCTGGTATAGTGGGCTACTAACAACACCAAATGATTTCAAGTAGCTATGTTGAAATGTACAATTCACTCATAAAAGTTGTTCTTTGGTGTTTTTTTCCTAGTTTCCATCTTTTATATTTTTGTCCATTGACAGCAGCGCTGAGAAAAATTCTTTTGTGCACATTATGAGATTAGGTAAAGGAGTCTTAACTAGTGCCAACATGTACAATTTGTTTTTCCCAAAGAAGTCATTTTTAAAATCAACAAAAACCAAACAAAAAGCCCCCAAACCCAGGGCACCAGTGGGAAACAAAGCCACCTCTGCACCCAGCAGAAAAAACTAAGTCTGAGCTGAGAATGTTATTCAGCTGTGTATTCTTTTTGTTCCAGGGTAAGACAGACCTTAGCAAACTGAGATTTTTTAAAGGTATTTAGTAAATGAAAAATCCAGTGCTGAAGTGCGATTCACTTGCATGGCCATACTTAACACGTGTGACTTCCTGCAATATTGTCTGCATCCAACTCCTGGCTGAAGGATTTTGTTCCTGAGCCCTCAGAGAAGCGACACAGTTTGAATTAAACTCACGGGAGGGTGAGGATGCCTTTCCCAATAAAAAGTGTCAGTGCCCTTTGCTTTAGCAATGTTGATATGTGGAGCCAGAAGTGCTCTACCTGTGCCTGCATGTGACAGCTTCAGGCGTGAGTGCCTCCAAACACACCCAGCTCCGAGCGTGCCTCTGCCCCGGGAGAGGCTGCCAGGCTGGACAGCCTTGGCTGGGGGAGAACCTGTGGGTTTGGGCTCTGACTCCCGGGAGCACATCCTCTGCGTGCTCCTCTGTGCCTTGGCTGGGGGAGAACCTGCGGGCTGGGGCTGTGTCTGCAATGGGAACACATCCTCTGAATGGGAACACATCCTCTGCATGGGAACACATCCTCTGCATGGGAGCACATCCTCTGCATGGGAGCACATCCTCTGCAGGGGAGCACATCCTCTGCATGGGAACACATCCTCTGCATGGGAACACATGCTCTGCGTGCTCCTTTGTGCCCTGGCTGGGTGATAGCCTGTGGGTTTGGGCTCTGTCTGCACGGGAGCACATCCTCTGCATGTTCCTCTGTGCCCTGGCTGGGTGATAACCTGTGGGTTTGGGCTCTGTCTGCAATGGGAGCACATCCTCTGCGTGCTCCTCTGTGCCTTGGGGGAACCTGCTGCTTGTGATGCTTGGGGCTCAAATCCTGCAGCTGTTTTCAGATTGTGCGAGCTCGGTGACAAGCGCGTTTGGCAGAGGCCTGTGCGGGCCCCTGGGTGTTAAATGTGTGAATTGTGCACTCATTAGGTGACAAAGAGGTGAGCACCAGGTGAAAAACCTATAATCCTGGCGTGCTGGCTCCCAGTTGTGATGAGACAAGGCAAGTAAGCAGATGAGTAAAATGATGAATTCTGGCCACTCGCACTTTCAACCTTATTTGACTCTCAGAACCAGATTTAGCCTCCTCTGAAGTGACAGAGCCATCTCTGTAACTACTTCAGATTGGATTTGCACACTGCAAGATTTAAACCTGGCTCAGCTTTAAAATGGGAGGGTAAATTGAAGCCTAGCCTCCCACCAAGGTTGGGTGGTTTTTTTTATGGAATTGGCATAGGATGTAAATCAGGGCACAATTTGGGCACATATATTAAACTGAGTCGAGGAGAATATTAAGATGCCACTGTGTTAGGAGTATATAATTAGGCAAGATTATTACTTTTCTGGCAGGCAGATGGTAGTCTTCAGCCTTCCCTAAAACCCTCACCCAATTTTTTTAATAGGCATGGAAGATGAACAGGAAAGAATATACAATAGGCTGCATTAACATGCCAGATTGGACTGAGCACCATAAATTGATAATAGTACTTTTGACACGACTGTGACATTAGTAGAATGACCATTATAATTAACCTACATCCTAGAACTCCTGTCATATTTTACAATGGCAAAAGGAAGGCCATTTATATGACAAAATGACCTCTGTTATCACCTTGTTTGGAAGGGGAAGGTGTGCCTAGACTAATCACAAGAAGTATAAAACTTCCATTTTGAGAAGCAGTGCTTTCAGTGTTCAGAACAGATATCTAAGGAGATCTCACTGCTGTCTGTCATCTTTCCTGATGAGTGTCAAGGTACTGAAGACTTCTTAGGAAAGCAAGAGAAATATTGCAGTGAAGGAAGATGGCTGTGTGTTCCTCCTGGTAATGACAGATCTTGGCTGCTGTAGAAAGAAATAAAACCTGGAAGCATTTAGTTGATTTCCTGAGGTTTAAAACAGCTCAGATTTACCACACCCACACCCTGCCCCTCTGCTTTTTGCTATTAGTGATGTAACTTGGGCTCTGCTTTTCCCCATCCTCTCTTTTTAAATGTTGAGCTTCCAGCACAACTGACATTAACGTTAATCCGTGTGCCTCACTAAGAGGACAAAGCCACTCTTGTACATCACAGTTCATCAGCCCACACCTGTGCTTTATTAACTCTGGGCTTCTGTCAAAATGTCCATTCCAAAGGCTGGAGAGTGGGAGCTGTGCCTGGGTTTGTACATTTTCACCAGCACCATGCAGAACACACAGACACAGAATCCCAGATCCACTTAAAACGGCAAAGCTCAGCTTGGTGTGTACTATTTTATAAAAAGTGGGTGTGGACAATGGCTTTATCTGTATTCTAAATTTTGAGACATTCAATGAAAATAAGTGGTACTAAGGCCTACAGAATTTATAAAATGGCCACTCATGCAAAAACCTAATATTGGTGTTGGAAATGAGGGTGTCCCTGGCACTGCATTCCCTCTCCCCTGCTTGACAGAGACCAAAGGCAGCACTGTGTGGGCACTTTACAGCTTATACTGGAGGTAGGTGTTTACAGCTACATCAGGACAGCAACTTCAACGAGTGTGCAACCATTTTCAGTCCAGTTTGTACTAAAATAAAAACGATTTCAGATAGAAGGGCAGAACAGCTGATTTAAACACCTCTCAGCGACAGCAGATGGGGGTTTTAAGCTACACTCTGAGTTGACTTCAAACGGCAGAGAGAAAATATCACAGGAGTGGGGAACAAGCTGCTAAAGGAGCCAACAGAGAGTGAGGGGAAGGATACACAGACTCGGGGAAGGGGGAAAGCTGCAGGCAGGCTGACACTGTGGCTGCAGTCACAAGTGTCAAGCAAAGATCCAGCTGAGCCCACTTGCAAGATTTTCCACTCCATTTTGTCAGTCACACACATGCGACCTGACAAAGTGTGAAAGGCAGTGTCTGTCTGCAAGTTAATTTTTCCAGTGGTTTCCTTCTCCTCCCACCTTTAAATTTTCTGCAGAAATTAAGTATATTGAGGTTACTGTCAACGTGAGGTGAAGGGCTTCTGAGGAGAAGTTAAATGTGTTTACAGAGAAGAAAGGGGAGCACTCACACCATTGAGATGACTGTCACTAAGCTCTGCAGGTACTTAGGCAGTGCAAGAACTTCAAATTAGGAGTAAGCTGGACAGAGACATGAGAGATAAGAGAATGCTAAAACCTTTAGGCTAGGAGCAGAGCTTAATATTTACTAAATTGCTACGGCTTTAAGCATCAGTATCAAGAAAAGTGTGGGGAAAATATCTCAGAAACAGGCTGGCTGGAGCAATTAGCTCCTGGAGCTGAATAGCTTTATGAAAGGGAAAACAGGAGCCAGTGCCTGTTTGACACCAGGGGACCAGGCTTAGTGGCTCAGGAGCTCTTTCAGGCCTGTGTCTAGTCTGTCTTCAGGAATACAGTGTGTGAGACAATGCCTTTTTCTCCTCACTCTGAAAAAGTCACATTCAGGAGGCCAGTAAAGGGACAGGAATGTTATGAGTTAGTTCAGAGCTGGGGTTCATGGCCCCAACAAAAGTCCCCTTAAGTGAAGGGAGCCTAATTACCATCCACACCGAGACTTGCACTGCATGGGGAGTTGTAGATACTCAAAAATAAAAAAGCAAACAGTGAAGTTGTCCATAAAAGCAGAAAAATCACTGAATCTTCACAAAGAGAACCAGGCAAAAATGGGCAGGCATCTCTCTGGGCCAGGATCAGCTGTTTAAAGGGCAGGACTGTGAGGGTCAGGCAATAGCAAGACTGAAGAATGGGCTGCCCCAAGGATCAGTGAGATGTGTGTCAATATAAATATTACCAAGCTTGAAAAGCAGAAGGGGCTGAAAGGAGGAACCAAGCCCAGAAAATCAGAAAAAAATTCAGTGTTGGCAAGGACAAAGTAGTGCAATCTGAAGAGAACCATTCTGCAAACTCATGAACATTGCATGCATTCTGTTAAGAAAAAACCTAAATGGTAGATGATGACTGAAAATGAGATGTGGAACCAAACAGAGAGCACTAAATACTCTGCAGAACTACTATAGAAAATGACCCAAAGGTTTTAAAATTTAATGGGGGAAGAGAATGTGAAACTGGGGAATAAAGCTAAACAGGTCTTGCAATAGCTGGTGAGCTTTGATACACCCATTGGGGATTTTTGGATATTGTTGATGTGTTTGCAAATGAAAATTTTCTCTTCAATAAATAAATTCCATATTGGTGGAATTAGTGGCTGGAGTGAAAGAGCAAATCTGAAAACCCTCAATTACATTTTTTTGTACGCAAAGGGGCAGCAGAAACTTAATAAAGTTAAATTGCTGTGTTATAGGCACATCCTTACTCAGAATCTGCTGTGTGGTTTTGAGGAGCTTGAGCAGAGGGAGAAAAAAGGGTCCTAAAAAGGACAACAGAAATTATTGATGACGTGGTGACTGACAAGGTTTTTCTGTTTAAAAGAAAAGAGAGAAAGGTTTCGCAGTAGATCTGAAACCCCCAAAGCTGGTGATGGGTCAGGTGTGTAGCAAGGTGTGGATTTGTTGTTATACAAGTAATGAAAAACAGAAGATTTGCAGCTCTTTATTAATGTGAGAATGTGGTCAGTGAGAAGCTTTGCCACAGGAGCTACAGAAGAACTATACTGGAGCATCCATGAAATAGGAGTTATTGTAACAAACAACAAAACTAATTCTTCAGATGGCCACTAATCCCAAATTGTGAGGAAGAAAGGTACCCTACAGGCAGTCTGCTTTATTAGGCTCCACCAGAGCTATTGCAATAGAATCAGGATTAGGGCCACTTTTGAGAATTTTTGAAATTCTTTGAAACTCCTGGAACCACTCCCTGTTTTCAGTAGATGAACTAGACTGTATTTCAGGTAAATTCATGCTTTTGTTCTCAGTCTAAGATACCTGTAAGACTATTTCAGCAACGCTTTGCCCAAAATATATGCAAAGTGAAAATCAAATAAAAGATTAGATTGAAGGCTCAGGAATAATGAGGCTGAGAATTATTAAATAACCCAGTTAAGCTCCATTTCAGAAGCACCTAACAGCACCTTTCCAGGGGGATCAGTGGCCCCAGGGAACACTACAGTGTGTGTTAGCTGCAAAGTGAAATTGTACATTAGCTCACAGTTGTAACAGTGAAAGAGGAATATTAAAAATATCCATAACAGCTGTGCTTTTTTTTGGGGAGGGGAAAGAAAAAGAAAGTTTACTTCCTCAGATGCAGGAGTGCTAACTATGATGAAAATCTTTTGCACTCCGGCTAACAAACATTGTCTGCTTTGCTTGACTGATGAAGATTAGCTGACTTCTTACATTAAAGAAGTTTATCTTGTGTGGGCTGAAGTGACAAGACAATAACTAAGTGCTAATTGTGCATAACCAACACTAAAGATATGCAGCCCCATTATGGCGTGTAATAAATGAAGCGAACAACAGGAATGTATTAGGGGCTTTAATAATGATGCCAGATCCGTGGTTTGGAAAAAAACCAGGACGTGAAGGGTTTAGGAAACAAAACCTAGGACACTCTGTGTGTGTCTCACATGGATACTGTGGGAGCCTCTGCCTGCCTTGCTCGGCTTCTCAGTTCTGTGGCAAGACAAAATTGATATAGGACTTTAAATAGCATTAGAACCTATAATTACTTTGCATTATTATATAGTTTAAGCAGTGGTTATTACTTGCCTGGTATTTTAATTTCCCATGCAACATGATGAAAAAGGTCAATTTGGCTTTTTTTTAAAGAGCGTAATTGTAGTGTGCTGCACTTATTAGCAGCTGTACATTTTATGGTTCTTTAGGGATGTTTGATTTTTAAATGGCTACAGTGTTAAAAAATAATACACTGCAGGACAAGGTGAGTTAGGAAAGCTTATTTAGAGCTGTGTCTAGCTTTGTCATGTTAGACTATTATCTTCCTAATTTTTCACTGCTTCCCTAAAGATGTACATCTCGTGTTTCCTCCCAGCTGAAGAAATGGAAAAAAAAAAAAAAAAAAAAAAAGAAAATGAACGCTATAAAACGCTGAATAGGACCATGTAATAAGTGAAAAATAACTGAAAATAATAGGGGCATTAAGGAGTGGACATAATTGGCTCTCTCACTTCCTAGATCTCATAGAAGTCACTGGCAAAGCTGCTATCAGCTCTGGTGGAGTCAGAAATGGAGCTCTCCGTGGAATCTCTGATGGGATTTGGGCACCACTCTGAGTGTGGCTGATATAAACTTGGCTCTGTTCACCTCTGAAAAATTCAGTTGTTACAATTTTACCATTTTTGACATTCGTTCTTCAGCTGTGCCATATGGGTGATGCTTCAGAACAGGGTGTCAGGTTTGGATCCTTGGGATTTTTATAACCTACGGTTTGGATATGGAAATAAAAATAGGACTTTAAGAGATCCAATGCTGCTACAGAGTAAATGGTGAAAACAACATCTTTTAAATTTAAATTATTACAGTCCTGGCAACAGGAAGAAACAATGTATACTTTAAAAGAAATATATGTGATAAAAATGAAGAATTAAAGTGAAATTAATGCAATACAATGACAAATGGTACTGCTTTGCTCTTCTGCAGAAAAGGATCTCAAAGACCTTTATAAATATTAATTAATTAAACCTGACAGACAGCCTTTTGAAGGAGAGGAAGTAACATTATTCTTTTTTATTGATGCGGGATTTGAGGCACAAAAAGTTTTCTGGCCAAGGTCATGAAAGATATTCTGTATCAGTCCCAGGAAAAGTATCCAGGTCCTGCTCTCTGTCTTGGGGTTCTCCTGGTGGGAAATGTTTCCCCTTTGGAATGTGTGCCCACACCAGTGCCCAGCTAGCACTGAGCTTATGGGACAGACCCGAGGAATTCTCTTACCTCTGATTACAAAGCTGACATGCAAAACAGTCCAGGTGATAAACATTGTCCTTTGCTCTCATCACCATCTCAAAAGCAGGGATGAGCTTACTGCAGGCAGCACAGTTTCCTGTAACGCCAAATAACCTGGAGATACAGAAAGAAACAGATTCCTGATTCAATTCCTTTTTTTTCCTTTTTTTTTTATTTAATTTATTATTTTTTCCCCCCACAGTCTGGTCTTTGACTCACTTCCCAGCACACTCCTTTTGGAAAGGCTGCCCTTTGGTGGTTCAACTCTGCCCAACTTACAGCACAAAGGCATAGTCGTGCTGAAGAGAGCTTTATGACAGACCAACATTGCACCTATTGTGATGTTATATTTTTTTTTCTGCAGGTTATACTGACCTTCCTCGATAAAAGAAACATCTTGTTAAGCCAAACAAAGAAATAGTAAACACATTAGGGACGTTACATAACTGTGCAGACAGAGGTCAAGCTGTTTGCATAAGTGGGAAGAGTCTTCTCAGATCCTGCCGTGCAGGAGAGAGCCACATAACCTTGGCTTTTGGTGCTACTTATTATTAAAACACACTTTAGCTAGAAAAGAAATAACACTTGAAAAAGCCAACATTCTTCGCATTTTTGACATCTAGTGCTAAAAGCTTTACCACTATTATTAAAAGAACATTTTATGAACAAGTCATTTAAATCGTCAGAAAGCATTAGTGGTTCATGCACCTTACAACCCTATACCATAGTTATTGCTATGATTATGTTATTCAGGTAGCACATTAAAGTAAATGAGGCTGTAAACTATATATAGTCACATCAGGAGTAGAAGTATAAAATACTGTAAGAACAATATGAAATGCTGTTTTTGCCAGACATCTATATAATTTTCTTTTTAAATTCCCTTCGCTGAAGATTTTTCAATACTTTTCAAGTGGGTGTATTGCACACACAAAAAAACAACACACCAAAAAAAAACCCCCAACCAACATACATACACATCCTTTTGTGACACAGAAGGATTATAATGAACAAGAAAAAATACGTTAGCTCTACGTGGCAGCAATCTTTGAAACGAAGTTTATTTAAACTACTTAATAGTTGTGATGGATTATTAAAAGTAATGCTCTGCTTGTGCATAGCAGTTAATGCTGTTTTTAACTATGAAGCACACTAGATGAAAACGCCACATCTGCCACTTTTCTTTTTTTCCTCAACATCAGGCTGACAGCAGAAAAATATAATGGCTCTCAAGGGAAACACCAAATTAAAAGCAGTTCTAAACTAATGAATTCAAAGGTGCTCTGTAGAAAATTCAGTTTGGTAACATGAAAATGAACACAGTTTTTTAATCACATCTCTCCATTTTACTGAGTTTCATGGGTTACCAACAAGCCTACTTAATTCTAAATCCTTTTACCTTCTGCTTCTACTTAAGGTGTGCTGCACACAGAATACGTGCCTGTTTAATTTAGAAGCTGTGGCCCTTTTCCTGCTGTCTGAGGTGCTGGTTACTCTGATCTCCTGGAGGAATGCTGGGACAAGGCCATCCTCATCAGCTCCCGTTAGAATGACTCAAGCCAACTTCTATTTTTGTCAAGCCTGACTACTAAAATCATAGCTTACTTAATCAGATTATAAATATTCCTTTTGTGAAATGCTCCGTTCCAGTTCTGTATCCACCACACACAGGTTTCACCGGGGTTTTCTAAATCCCACTCAGACTTTCATCCCTTGTCTCAAGGAGGACACAAGACTCAGTTGCCTTCCAGAGTTGACTTTGTGTTAGAGAGAAACAGGGAAAAGTTGGGAGGGGAAAGACAAGAAAAACAGAGGAAAGCAGGAGTGGACAGATCCACAAAAGAGCTGAGAATTTGACTAAACTCCACTGTTCTCACGAGGCATCTGCTTTCTAGAGGGATCCAATTTAGCCACATAGGCACCAATTTCCACAGCCACGGACCAAAGCTGTGGCTCTGTTTTCCTGCACATCTGTGCAGAAGATGAGGGCACTTTAATTGTTTGAGGGAAGCAGATCAGGCTGCCAAAGGTACTGAGGGCTGTAGGTGCACAGTGCTGCTGTTCCATGTGGTTGTGGCAAAGGGAAAGTCAGGCTTTAAGGCTTGAACACAACAGATGGGAGAGGTGCCACCACCTCCAAGCTCAGAGTGGGGGGATCACCAGCACCCCAGTGCTTAGGGGGTTCAGGTGCAACAGCTGAGAGCCCTGGCCAGGCAGGGTGTGAGGGGCAGTGCCACCTTCCAGGGCCTCCTTGCAGGTGTGTGATGTGAGAAAGTGGGAAGCCATTGCAGCCAGCACTGCGGGTTGCATGTTGCAGAGCAGTGAAACAATTTGGGATTGTCATCCAGCACTGCTGAGGAGGGAGATTTACTGCACCCCAGTCCAGCATGTGCAGATTTCTCCAGTCCTGGAATGAGAGACCCTGCAGAAACAGCTTCAGCCAAGCACCAGCTGCATTAAAATTTTTCAATTACGTAAAGGGAAGGAGGCCCTCCTTGCTGTTAGTCCTTCTCCACCACACACAAAACAAACATGTGAGATTTATATTAGCTGTTGTTAATTTTGGATAAAGCTGTTTATATGAAGAACATAGTTTTCTGCCATTAATAATAATAATAAAAACCCCACAATGCCATTTTGAAATTCTGGACATAGTTTCCCCCAATTTCAATTGCTCTCGCTCCCTGAGCATTTATCAGCTACCTGATTAGAATTTGTTTCCACACAAACCATTGATCATCAGCCTATTACTAGGCAAATGACAGTTAATTACCCACTACATTAACCACTGGGACCTGAGACCTGCTTCTGCTGCCATCAGTCAACATGATAAATGTGGCAAGTTCAGTAATGCATGGCCAGCCCTGAGCTGCCTGCTATAGTGTGAACAACCCTCAATCTCACTTCCAGGCCCAGGAAAATCTATGGCAATCTGCATAATTACAAGCTCTGGGTTAATAACAGACAAATGATTTGTTGCATCTAAACAAAGTCCTTGGAATGGGCCTGGTCTCCTGTGGCTGCCCTGGCTGCTGTTGTGCCACCAGTGTGCTTCCCTCTACAACATGCACAAAACACATCCCCGATGCTGCAGCCTTCCAATTTGTTGCCCTCCAATTTATGGATTCTGCATATGTGATTTTTAATCATTAAAGAACTCTTGAAGCAATATTATCTTAATTATTCTCTGCTGTAGCCAGGGAATTAGGCTTCAGATAAAATTTTCTTCTTCTGTGCACTTTCCCTGCCTCACTGGAGGCTCCATCAGTTTTCATCTACACCTGGACTCTGAAATTCTAATGATGAATTATTGCCCCTTTTCCTAAGAGGGTGAACCTTACAAGGGAACATTTTACTGAACTGTCAGCTCACAGACTGAGTGCGGAGATGCGGAAATCTGATCTAATTTACTGCAAAACGATGCATTTGTTAGACTTTCTCCTCAGTTTTGTCCAAGGATCAAGAGATCAGCCAGGAGCCACCTTCCTGGACTCGTTTGCACAGGGGTACATGCACTCAACTCTCCACGTGCCATTTTGTTTTCCTCCCTTCTTCAAACCTGTTACACAAACAAGTTTCTAAAACATGAATTTTACTACTGGAGGGGAAAACCATTTTCTTGACAGGCTCTTAAGTGGAGCTGATGCACTGAGCTATGGTCTCTTGCTTTGTCTATTTTACCAAAGGAGTGGCAAGGATTTAATTTCTGCTTGTACTTGCAGCTGCTGGCTACCATTCTGTGCTCCATTTCCTTTTTCTCAGTGGTATGAGAATCCTTAAACTCAATCACATCTACTTATAGATAGTTAGACTGTGCCTTAGCTGCCTCAGCAGATTAGAAAACTGAACCTTACTGATTTCACCTAGGAAGAACAGGTGAGAAAAATCTAAAGTACCAGGGCAGATCTTTTCTCTTGATGATCTGAGCCAACATCTGGAATTTTACATTTATTCCATGTATATGCCCCAACAGAGATTAGAACAATCAGCCACAGCAGAAACTCTCATTCTTAATGGATTTGAGCAGCACAGAACATCCTGCACTGAGCTAAAAAATGAAAGACACGCAGAAGCCCTTCTACAAACAAACCCAAACCTGACATTTTGAGCAGCAAAAAGTGTGATTAAGCACCAGGCTATTGATTCTACTTTGGTAGGTTTACTAAACACAAAGCTGAAGGTTAAGCACCAGGAGATGAGAAACGGGGAAAAAGTTGAGAGGGGAAAGACAAGAAAAGCAGAGGAAAGCAGGAGTGGACAGATCCACAGAAGGGCTGAGAATCTGACTGAATTGCACTGTCCTCAGGAGGCATGTGATTTCTGGAGGGACCCAATTTTACCTCATAGACACCAATTTCCATCCACTCCTACAGGTTTTGGGTGAAGCTCTGAGTGAGCAGGGAAGACCCAGTTCCCATCCCTGCCTGGGCAATGCTCCATCCCAGAGCTGCACTGCTGGGCAGCACTGCTACGTGCCCAGATGAAACGGATTTGGGCCGTAATTCCCTGTCAAATTACACGGGACTTTCACAAGATTTAGGATCTGATGCTGTTGGTTACAGCTGCTCCCACGAGCTTCCTCCTTTTTGCTGTTCTTGTTTGACAGCTGTCCTCTGCAAAACCCATTGCTTTGCTACCAACAGCCCACGATGATTTTGTATTAAGATGTTGCACGATTTGGATAAGATGCCTGGGTTTCCAGTAGGAGGACAAAATATCTGTTTGCACAACAGAAAATGAAGGCGGAAAAGGCATCTTAAGATAGAGGAATGACAAAGAAGACATTAAATGGAATTTCTCCCGTGGCGCTGTAATTACAGATAGTTTCACATGGTTTCAAATTATTTTTTCTCCTCATTCGCACTGCTGGGTTAACTAGGTTCATTAGGGAAAAAATATATATTTGGGAGCTGAGTTCTAAACCTGCCTTCACCACTAACTGAGTGGGTGACCCTGGCAACTCACTTAATTTTGGTCTCAATTTAGTCGTTACAAGGAGGTGAGACCTAATCTTCACATTGTAATATCCCTGCTAGATACTGTTTCTATAAAAAATTGAAATGCTACTTTCAAACCTCAGTTTCACAGTGCATGAGGGATCAAAATAATACACACACATGGTTTTAAATGTAATCAGACATTTACTGAAATAGACAATCAGCTTTTTTTCCCCTAGTAGGTTTGTGTATTATTCAGGATTTCAATTCAAGCTGTATGCACTGAAAGACAGAATTTGGCCCTTAGCAAATACTTCAGACAACATAAGATGCTATTTGGAGAAGCATAAAACCACATAAAAGAATCTAAAAGTTAATGAGAGAGACAAAAAAAATTATCTAAGGATCTAGATTACAAAGCACGTTGAAAAGCATGGTTTTGAGAACATGTAAATTTTACATGCTGAGTATTATTTAGATTATTAGATGGAGATTGCTTAGACATTTGGAAGTGACTTTGGGACACAAGTACTACATGCTTTAAATAGTCTGTATTCTCTTACTTCCCACAAGGTATTTTTGAAAATCCTCCCTGTCAAACTGCAGAGAAAAGGAAGCAGGTAAATTTGTCCCACATGCATTTTCATGAACGCCTGGAAAACTTATTTCACTCCCACCCATCCTCCCTTCCCTGGAACAGTTTTCTAAATGCTCTTTGAAAATGAAATATGCTTCCAGCCAAGGGGAGAGGAGAAGCTGCCCCACTTTGCCTATTGAAGTTAAACCACACAAAAAACAAGAGCAGAGGGTTCCCACTGACCCTGCTCATCCACAGCCCTCCTGGCTGCACCCACTGGGATCCAGCAAAAGCCTTTTGGTGGCTCTGCTTGAATTAACTCTGCTTCAATAATCAGAGACTACACAGAAAGAAAGAAAAAAGGTGGGGAACAAGCCGACCACAGGAGAAAATGGTCACTTTTGAAACAGTCCTGGATTCTGTCCTCTAGCCTCAGTGCTGCTTGTACACGTTTCTCTAAGCCCCTTTCTTTTAAAATCTTCTTTGGACAAAGCTGGGGTGTTGAAAGAGGGGACCAAGTTGCAGAACAGGGTGCTCAACAAATCAAAGCCCATCCAAGTTGGATTTCCAGCACTTCCCAGCTGCAGGTGGGGAGGTGGACAAACCTCCACGAGAGCTCGGCTGTCTGGGCACTGAATTGTTTCAGAAAATGTAAAATTGCAAGTGTCATAACACAGGAGCAGTTAGATAATGTGGTTTAGATGCCTATTCAGATTAGTTTAAAACCTTGCCCCAAATTTCAGGTACTGCAAAAAAAGGTGAAGACTGAGGAAAGTCAAACAGAACGGCCTGGTTGGTGTAAGCGTGTTAAGGAAGGCATTCACACACCACTGCTGAAGCGTGCTTAAATGCCTGCTAAAATCAAAGGCTCATTCAGTGCTTGCCTTGTTTGGCAATGCTGTGAAAAGAGGGTTAGTTTTGCCAAACCAGAGCTGAGAAACCCTTTCACCTCAGTCCCCTTAATTTTATTGTAAAAGCAAGCTCAGTGACTGAAGGATTAATTTGATGTTGGAAGTATGCTGATGCTCCCAGCCCTGCTTGTGAGGATGCCCAGCATGTGCCACCTGCAAGCATCTTTTAATGAAGTCACAAATTTGTTTTGTTTTAAATTTTCTTTGACCATTCTGACTGACTTTGCTGAGGGTCAGCTGTGGGGCTTCTCTAAGGCTTGTGCTGCTAAAAAATGGAGTTGGTGGCTGGGATGTCAGGCAGACAGAAAGGTGACAGCAGGGCATGGCTGCACTCAGAGCACAGCCACACACTGCTGTGTGTCAGAGTGCCTTTTGCTTTCACCTTTAGCTCACCTGCACGTGTAAATCCCCTCTGGCTCTGCCAGGCCATGTGTGATGTTCAGCACTCCTGTGTCTGCAGCTGGACCTGCACACTTGAAGGCAGGAGGTGCAAATCTCTCTCAGGTGAAGCTGCCACTCCTCATGCCCTTCTATCTATGCAACTACTGCAGAAGAAAGTAGTTGTGTGCAAACTGAAATCCAGCAGTTAATGCAGAGGGTTTTTTTTTGCCTTTCTGTACCTGCTTTCATCACTGTGGGTCGTAATTTAATGCAGATTTTCAGTTTGTTCCATCTGCTGGGAGCAAACTATTTGCTGAACTCTGTCCTGCATCTGCTGATGTTCATGGAACCAAGTCTTTTTTATTTCTCCCTCTGCAGACTGCATGGAAGAATTCTTTATGCAAAGTTAATGTGGATGAATTTCATTTTCAAACACCTCCAAACCAGACATCCAAAACAAAATACAGATTTACTTCTGTATCCTTCCCTAATTAGATTATTTGTGTCCTGTGAAACAATCTAAGCTTTCATTTCAAGTAAGTATTACCAGCCTTAATTTTGCCTGGAAAAATTTGAAGCATGACCAGACATTATTGATGTAATACCACTTTTCTAAATCTCTGGTTTGAAAAAGCTCTGCGAGGTGGGAATTCTGTTGTTCTGTCAGTGGAGTGTTAACTCCAAAGCCTAAATCACACAACTTTAAAAAACCCTTGTTCATCTTAGGAGCAAATACAGCTACATCGTTTATGTCACAGTCTGCTACCCTGTCCCTTCAGTCATGCAGTCAGATCATCAAACTTTCAGCTTAAAGCTAAAATGCAATTTTAAGGAGTATTCTGGCCAAATTTACTGTCTGCTTTTAATCAAGTCACAAATTTGTTTCATTTTAAATTTTCTTTAACCGCCCTGATTGACTCAAATGAAAAGCAGGGATGATTGTGCACGGTGCACAATGATCTATGTCTGATATTGTGGAAATAAATTCAAGTTAAAAATGACCTCCCAATGCACTCTGGGCTCTGCTCTGCACCACCACTCATGCATCGTGACATTCTTAAACTTCTACCAGTAAAGTCAACATCAATATTACATCCATTTCTACAAAGCAACCATATAAACTTCATCTTTCTACACATGCTTTACTTTAAATCATGCATGTAAATCCATCTACACGCACAGGCTGAATCTGAAAATTTGCAGATACTCAGCTGACGTATTTTCATTGTCAAACTCAAGCAACTTAAAGCCAAATTTAATGCTCCAGCTCAAATAAGAGGAAGACTGCAATATCCCAAGCTGGTTCCCAGCCTGGGGTAGGTTTAAGTGGCACAGTGCAGTGGTTTTGGCTCAAAGTGCTGTGGCCATGCAGTGCTGAACTCTGTTTGCCACCTGCCTTCCTTTCTTCTCACCTGAAGGACTGATGTGGTTCACTGATAACTTTGGCAAGATTGCCAGGATTGGGATGGAGGGGAGGGACCCTCAGGGAGAGTGACTTTCACCATGCTCATGCTCACAAGCCACTCAAACTCATCCACCCACAAAAGGAAGAAGAGATCTAGGAAGAAAACCTAAATGAACAGAAAGCCCCCAATGAGCAGTGGCTTCTATCATTTCCCAGCACCTCTATTGTTTCTCCATTGACTAAGGAGAAAGGAAAGTGGAGTGCATATGGAGTTTGCCCCTGGAGATGGGGGAAGGGAAAGAAATTAAGGTACAAATATATAATTAGCTGCCTAATGTGAGGGACATAAAACACAGACATTTTTCATTTTGCCCCAGAGGTGACTGAGAACGTAGAATCTCTGGGTGAGAAATCAATGCACAGACTGTCAGGTAAATACCTATTGAAATATAAGTGGGGGGTAAGTTAATAGTTCTGTGAGGTCATATAATAAAGTCTATAGTTCTTTCATCAGCACTGTGAACAATGCAGTTACTGTGTTCCTCCCCTGGTGTAATAGCAAAGACGGTTGCTAGACTCTGAAAATAAATTATGCCATGCTTTATTAAATGGTAAACAGCTGTTCCAGCCACAATACAGCACATGCTAATTGAAGAATGCCTTAAGCAGTCCTATAATAAAAAGCTTTTAGGAGTTGGAGAGGAAAAAAAAAAAAAGCCAGCATCATGACAGACTTACTATCATGGGTTCCCTTAGTTAAAATTCAACACATGGGTCATTCAAGGTGAGAAGTATATTCTGGGAGAAGATCTACAGTAATGAACATTTAAGAATCATTAGCAGGCTCTTTCATGCCACGATGCTGCAGGCAAAGACGTGCTTAGGTAGGAAGTACAGCCACAAGGTTCACATCGTGTTTCCATGTCTTGTTTTGCTAAGAGATGTGTATCCAGGAATACAAGAGATGTGCCAGGAGATTTGCACTTTCTGAGCTGGTGAATCCCAGCCCAAAACCCTCACTGCTCATGGGAATCACCCTGGAGACCTGGGCAGAGAATGGGAGCTATGGCATGAGCTGCAAAAGGGCACAGAGAGGAAAGAGCAGGGTGAGCTCCAAAGTGGCAGAGTTCCCTGAGCAGGGGTGGCACTGTCCCTTCACAGAGCTCTGGTCCCTCATGCCAGCCTGATTTTCTTGACATGAGGTGGTGTGTGGTTCCCAGCAGTTATCAAAGGGGTTACTAGGAATGTCAAGGTACAGTAATTTTTTTTTTTTTTTCATTTAGAGGTCTCTCCTGATCCCTGCACTACCTTTCTAAGCAGCCTTGTGCAAATATCCCCGCTTTGCACCTCAATTTTCCCATCTTTACCTTGCATTAAAAGAACTGGAAGCCTGGTGTGCAAAAGTCCCCTAAGAGTCCTGAATGATAGGTACTATGAAAAATATAAATGTATTTATAGCAGCTACTGACATAAGCATTTGCCCAAGAATGACAATCAGATATGTGGCACTCACACTACCAGACACCTGCTTTCAGGGAAATTCAGAGCTAAACTAGATGTGCACAGTGTGCACATGTGTAAGTGTGTGTGCAAAATAAAAACCAGCAAAAACAGTTTCACAGCAGAGAATAATAAGGAAAAGAGCCATGTTTTCCCCACTACACAACACAATAATTCCTCATCCTGTCTTTGGGATTTCTCCTTTCTAAAAAACAACACTGTTAAGATGAGTGCTGCACGGTGAGCAAGATGATTTTTTTAATTTTTTTTTTTTCTTAATGTTTGCAGTAAGGAAAGTGCTTAGAAATGAGGAATAAAGGATATGCGTCAATCCATTAGATGGCATGCAAATATTTCATTCTGCTCATACAAATCATATGATGTGCTTGCAAATTCCTGCAACAAAGCGCTGGTTTAATGGAACTGCTCTTCCTATAGAAATGGAAACAGGTAAAGTTTTCCTTCATTGGACTGTGTGAGCATTTCCTTTATAAATAAAAGCTGCAGTATCTAAGGTATTTCCTTTGTTGTGTCACCTTTAGGACTTACTATTTGAAGCATTCCATTGAAATGGCTACGCTCTGTGCAGTGTTCAGAATTTTAAGTAAAACCTTAAACAGTTACAAATCAAAGCATCGGGGTACTTTGAAGAAGCACACACACTATATACATTGCATTCTGCATGCATATGCATTGCTGGTGTCTATATATCATCGACACATTCACAAAAAAACATTACAGCTTTGGGGGAAAATATTTCAAGCGAAATATAAACATTAAAAAAAAAGAATATAGTTTTCAAAACTCAGATTTCAGCGTATTTGGGGCTGGTTCTACATGCATGCTTTCAAAATATTTCAGATTCTGAGAGAAATCACCATGACATTTTTCTGATATTAACCCAGTTGTTTTGATAAATATTGCACTACAATAAGAAGATGCATTAATCAAATAATTACAAATAATCATTTTTTTCCTCATGTATTTATTAAATGCTGTAGGTTTCAAAGTATCAATATTTTTACACCTGCATCTGGTTTTATAGCTTCCTCCTGACTCTCTTTGATTTTTGTTCCTCTTCTAAAAAGAACGCTTGAGGAAATTCTGTGCCGTCTCACTCAAATTTATAATTAATGTAGCAGAAAATTATATTTCTAATTAAATAAAACTGAGCATGAATTGAGGCAAATGCTCGAAGCATTTTAAACAGCACAAAGTTGGGAGAGGAACAAAATCGCAAACAATGAGCAGGTAATGTAACTGCATATCTTAGAAACATCTCAATTATTACATCCACAAAGGCAGAACCTAAAAAGCTGCATTTCATAAGAAGGTGTCATGTTGACATATATTGCTCATTAAAAAAGGTGCCGTTTGTATATGGGTTACTGTTCTTCATATGCATGAATACTGGTAGCACTTTGTGGCAAAGGAAAGCCCTGGAGATTCCGTGTAGTTTGAATATTTAATGTAACAATAGTTTGCTCCCTAATAAAGAAAGGGAAGAAATTTGGGAGACGAGGACATAAATTTGCCTATTTATTACGTGGTGCTGACTGCAGCTGGGGATCGGCACCCCCCGTACACCTCTCCAGATCTGCTCTTAAAATTAGTGACTGCTCACAGCGGCTGCTCTTTACCCAAAACCGCAGAGACTACAGCAGAGAAGCTCCCCCCAGTCCTCTTTTGAAGCAGAAAATAGCAGGAGGTGTATATAATATTCGTATATTATATATATATATGTGTGTGTCTGTACTAACCTACTAGTTATCTCTGCTTACACCGCGGCTGTCAGGAGACTGTCAGCTGGAAGGGCGATAAGGTGGGCAGTTTAAAGAAGATACCGAAGCCTTAAGCTTCTTATTATGCCACGAATCAATCCCATGAAAAGCAAACAACTTGAAAAAGGGTTATATATGTGTTTGGGAAATCTCCCGGGCCCCCTGGCCTTGGTTGGAGCTGGAGTTTTCTCTCCGCGGTGACCCCTGGAGCGGCCCGGAGGGAGCGTGGGACAGGGCTGGTTCCAGGAGGCGGCTCGCTAATTGAGGGGCGGCTCGCTAATTGAGGGGCGGCTCGCTAATTGAGGAGCGGCTCGGGGGGAGACGGACCCCGCTTTACCACGTTAAGTGTCCAAATCAAGCATGACCAGATTGACGCGGTCAAATCGCCGTCTGGAGGATGCTCCACGCCAGGAGCAGCAGGGCTTTTCACACCTGATGGGGCCCCGCTCCATCTCCATCAAGTCACATTAGGAGAGGGATGCGCTGCGGGGTGGGAGCCCCGGCCCGGGCGAGCGCTGCCCGTGCTGGGGCATCGCCGCTCCCCGGCTTTCCCCAAGGTGCAAAACGTGCCCGGGCGGTGCAGACACGCCTCGCCAGAGGCAGGAGCTGACAGCTCCCATCTCACAGCCCACCTTCATCTCCCCTTCAAAAGATCTCAGTTCAAGGGCAGCGGTTAGCAGAATTAATTCTTTATTCCGTGCTGAACGAGCAGAAGCGCTCTGGAACAGGGGGTGTTTGGGGGTTACTGGCTTTGCTCAAAGACACCCAAACCCCGGGAGTTTTAGCCATGCTTTGCTCCAGCCATGAATTTGCTGCCCCAGCTGTGGACACCATCCCTGCCTTGCTGTTCTGACCCTAATTGCCCTCTAAAGGCACCTCTGGATGAGGCCAGATGTGCAGACTGGAGAATGGTGCTGCTTGACAAAAGCTGTTCAAAGACTGAGATAAGTTGGTGTAAATCACTTTGTGGTACCTGTTTAGTGTTCAGGGACTCTGCTAGTTCAATTAGACCTGTTTTTAAACAAATTTAAGCAAAGTGAAGATAAGCTCTACAGAAGGGATGATCTAGTAATTGTGCACATCTCTGTGGCAAGAAAACATCCCTGTGGAATTATGGCCTGCTCAGCCCTGTGAGCTGGGATGGAGGAAAGCACTAGAAATTTTATTTATATTTATTGGCCTCAAATTGCCAAAATTTTTTTCCTGAGTGCTCCCAGCTGCCCTGCAGGACCAGAAAGGCACAAACCTTCCCTGAAGAGGAGCATACTGAAGAGAGGGGATTCAGAGCACAAAGGGCTGTAAAATGGTGAACTCTCGGGCTTTTCAATCATGGAGGGATGCCTAACTGTCTTCTACACTCCTGAAAATCCCCCTCATCAGCAGTTTGATCAAGGTGACAGAGACAGGCTGGGATTTAATCCCATCTAGGATTAAAACTCAACAGTTCCTGCCCCACGGTCCTCAGCATGCATCTACTTTAAAAGAGAAGTTCTTATTTTTTCCATACTGTCAGGAGATGCGGCCACAATGTGGTCAAGGTTGTCTTGTCAATTTATCTGTTATTTATGTAGAGCAGAGCCCTCCTGAGCTGCACTGAGGGAAAATTTAAGCTGAAGAGGAAATATAGCAGGATGGGAGTTGTCAGCTTCTGAAATTCAGTGGAGAGATTCACAGGCAAACACTTAGGGGGATATTATAAAAGCTCGAGTAAATTTTTCCTAAACAGCATGCATTGTTATATGAGGATATGAAAGCAGGCTCGATAGGACTATCAAATCCAGACTTTATTTCTCTTCATATACTACTTATTGAGATCTAAAGAAGGACTGCACAAAGTCAGGCCTTAGCAAGATAACATGATTTAGAGGAAAAAATATTGGAGAGAGACCACAAGGCATTGTATGGAGATGATTTCCATATTTACTTTGAAATTTCTTGGGAAACCTGAGCTAGCTTTTGGTTTTTTTCAGGAATAAAAACCTAACAGACAAACCAAACCCACACCAGACCAGACATGTCTACTACTTTACATAAGTCCCTTTTCCCCTGAAACTTAGGGAACCTTCTGTGAGAAATATCTATCTGTGGCTTTAATATGGATTTTTGTGGAAGAGAGAATAGTAGAGGGAAAATCTCAAAAGCATCAGCAAAAATCATTACATGAGAAATAACATCTAGCTGTAGATCACATAGACTGTGTATATTGCATTACACACCGACTTTCACCTACTTTTAAATGGGGGTCACCAAATTACATCTCAGACATGACAACAGATAGCTGCAGAGATCAGGATGAAATCTTCCTCCACCTGCAATATCCCTAACCCCAAAAAATCTCGACTAACTCAGCAAAAGTTGTCTCACTGTTTCACCACCCTCCCTGTGAAACCTGTTCCTCTGCTGCTGCTGCCAGACACCAGATCTGCCAGATTACAGCACCATGGCAGGGCCAGCATTCCTGGGCATCACTCTGGAGAAGGGGAAACGGGGATTTGGTTTGGTTTCTGCTGCAGTTCCGATTCTGAGCCCCTGAAGATGAGCTGATACTGCAGCTTATCCCTGGCCTGCCTGTTGCAGCAGCGAGCAGCAGGCAGTGCTGCAAGCACAGACAGGCTGAAGTGATGGGGAGAGATAAGAGAGCACAAAGTGTGAATGAAGCAATCCTGTTCCACAGAGGTGTCAGAGCAGGTAAATTTATCCTGCTCTGGTCTCTCTCTGTGATATCCCAGGGCTGCCTTGCAGGTTGCTGAAGTCAAGGAGGTGCATTACTGCAATTTCATTTTGAGGGGTGGGGAAGAGGCAAATCCGAATTGGTCACTGTATTTAATGGACTCTGCCCTTGCCCCTCCCTGTTGCACTGTCCATGTGCATCTCCACGTGTGTTTCTGGAAGGGAAAACACTGCCATGGAAACTGGGGGCGGTTGTTGTTAAAAATGAGAGTGCTGCTAAAACATATGCAAATGAGCAAGGTGGGGGAAGGCACCCTTGGGAGGAGAGACATGGATGGCTCTGGACATTTTCATGCCCTTCCAATTGAGGTCACCCTGAGTTTGTGCCTGTGCCTCCCCCTCCCTGGGGAAATACACCCTGCCACAGGTGCAGCAGAGCCCAGACAGATCTGTCCTGCCACCTGCACCAGCTGCTGCTGCTCCATGAAGCATCTGAAAAATAGTCCAGGGACACACATTCCCATGCATCCCTCCCACCCATGACCTTAAAAGTAGAGAAGGCTGGCAGCACTGAAGGAGTATTCCCTATTTTCCTGCACCTGTTGGAGGCCTTTGTGTCAGTGTAGAGAAGATTTTAGATGCTCTCAAACCAAAAAGGAGCTACTCCTGCTCCATGCCACTGCTGGTGATGTGACTGAAGCACAGTTAAGCAGAAGATAACATTTTCAGTATCCTTGCTCCAGTACTGTAGAGCTCAAGTCCCAAAATACACCCACTAGAGAAATAGGAAGTAGTGAAAATCACAGAGGTGCCTGACTCTTCCATCTTGTTTCTGCCAGTAAAATATAGGCCATTAGATAAAATGCTAACTTGGATTGCAGATCTTTTGTTTATTCCTCTCTACAACTCTTCCATGGTTTGTCTTTGTTTCTATCTCATTCTATTAATTTTCCCTCCTTTTTATTGCTATTCCTTTTATTGTCACCTTTCTCCACCATTCAGGCTTTTCTGTTTCTGCCAGGTTCACCCCTGTGGGGTGTATTTACTCACTATCACTTAACACTTGTTTTTGTGTAGACCCTGACCCAAATCACCATCCAACCCAGGTTCCAGGTCTCATCTTCCACTGGAGTGCATTTTTTTTCTAACTCCAGTTACATTTCAGGAACAAAACTTTTTTCTAAATTGTAGAGAGGGGCTTCCAATATTTCCAGTCCAATAGTTACCAGCATTTCTGAGGATTTAAAGACATATTTGGCATGGTAATTTAGGTAAATTTGGCATAATTTAGATATATTTGGCATAATTTGGGCAAATTTGGCATAATTTAGGTAAATTTGGCATGGTAATTTACCATGGTAAATTTAGGACATGTTCCATTGATACATGGTCTACTCTGCCTTTCCCATCACCGTGGAGTTAGGTGGGAGGTTTTTTTAGGGGAGCTGGAACTATGTGGTCTTTAAGGTCACACAGCATCAGGTTTTCCTCATTTCTTGAATAAAAAATTGTCCTGTAAGTTGACATTAGGACTTTTGGGGTGTAACTCAGGGTTTTGAGAAACACAGAAAACTCTCAGAGGTTTCTCATGTCCAAATTCTTTGGAAATCTAGCCTCGAGCTCTTCATTTTGATGTGGTTCATTTTAGCATGAGAGGGCAACTTGACATGATTTTAATTTTAAAAAAAATGAAAATTATCCTCTTTACAGACGTGCACGTAAAGGGGAAAATAATAAGGCCAGAGCCCTTCATGCTGCATTTTAATTGAAGCTGGAGAAGTATTAATCAGAGGGCAGGGAGATGTTTCAGAACAATCAGGTTTGAAGCACACCCAAGGCCAGCTCTCCATGGTGGGACAGAGGTTGAGCCTTGCAGATGAACACTGCAGCTCACATAAGCCCAGTTTACCCTGCTAGGCCCAGCACTCCCCTCACAAAGTGCAGCTTAACGCAGCCACTACTCAGCAGGGATTTTGTCACCTGCTGCCCTGTACAAGCTAAAAGCTGCTTTTTCCTCTATCTCCTCCCAAAAGTTCTATGAAGGGATTTCCCCACTATTCATTTGCAAGTATTAAATTGACCTGAAATTATTGATGGATTATTCATACAGAAAATGGCTACAAATCCTGCCCTGTGTTCCTTATCTACCTGCTGGCAAACCCATAGGGGTAAGAGGTGCTTTTTCTGACTGAGCTCACCAAAAACCTGCTCGTCTGAAAAAGAGTAATATTTGTACAAAACCCTGTTTGTACAAATACAGCTTTTCCATTCATACTAGAAGGTTTTATTGTACTGATACAGTATATTCCTATTAGGGGTATTTTGCCAATATTGAATGTCAATATTTCTAGAAGGGCAAGTTTTCATAGCATTGAATATTCCTTAGTTCTATGAAGAAAAGATTGCAGATTTCAGAGGGATGAATCATACCCACACCAATTTCCTGGATCAGACCATGTGTTACCACACTGTAAGAGTCTGTCTGGAAAAAAATCCCAAACTTATTGTGCAAATGGAACAAATGTCTAATTTCAGGGAGAAGTGTTTTATTCTAATGAAAAAGCCTGCTTGTTAACTAGGCTTTGCTTAGCATTTTTATTTTTATTTAGAGTGTTCCCACAGGCCTATTAAATTCCCCTACTCTTAAAACTAATTAAAGGGTATTTTAATTATCCAAGATATCTCAATTCATAGGTTATAAAATGTAGAAAGAAAAAAACCCCATAGTCTGGAGTAATAATGTGCAGCATATTGCAGTTAGTGATATTTCCCCTGGATCATTGCTCTATAGTTCCATAGTCTTCCCTATTTTCTATTTATTTCCAAAAAAATGCTTCTTTTCAGCTTATTTTAGTTCCAAACTCTTATCCAACAAAAAGGGTTTCGGGTGCCATCAAATTTTGGTTCTTTTACATAATCCCAGCATTTCTGAGCAGACCTGAAGTTCCAGGACCAGTGAATACTTGAGAAAGTACAGGACAGAAATTCACATTTGCACCTGTGTTTGCTTCATCAGTGTAAAAGGCTGGTTTACAATCACTGAATATTTGCAAACAGCTCGACTAAAATGCTTCCTAGCACAGACATTAGCTGAAATTAAATATTGCACACTATCCTTGGAATGACAGCCTTTTTCTTATCAATAACTGAGCCTATGCATGGAAAACTATGGTTACCACTATCAGATCATCTCAACCAGAAAAAAAGCCAAATTCTATGTTCAAAAGAATTTAGTTGAAAATTTTGTGATCTCACATTTAATCAATTAATTGTAAGCAGAAAAGGAACTGCAACATTTCTGAGTTTTCTGTCAAATTCATCATCTACCATGAAAAAGAAAAGGAGGAAGGAGAATCACAGATCAAGTCTATGATTGTTGAACTTATTGCTTTAATAGAAGCTGATCTAACATCTGAAAAGCAGGAAAAAATCCCAAGCAGTTTTTATTCCTAGGGTGATTTATTTCCATGCTATTTCAGTTTCAGTGGGAGCAGCTAAAGTTGGGCCAAACTCAACCCTCGTGCCCAACATCTACCTCTGAACAGATTCTTTTAGGCAGGCTTAGGAAGAGGAGGAAAGGCAGCTTCCAGAACAGAGGGGGGATAGGGTAATAACTTCCTAATTCCTCATTTACAGTGCCAAACAAAGACACAAGGCATTCTGTACTTCTGTGACCACAAGACTTGCACAGGGCTCATGCACTGAAGGGGCTCCTTGGAAGCATTTCCTGGAGAGCCACAGCCTCAGAACTGATGGAAAAACTCACCAGCCTCAGCAGCAGCACCTCCACACAAGCACTGGCTGCTTTATAAAATAGATTCACAGTAGGAGCTCCCTGGTTTAGGAGGCAAAAATCTTTGTGTTGCTGCATCACATCGCCGCATCATAAGCATTTCTCCAACAAGTTGTAAAAATTTTTAAACAAGCAAATACTCTTATTGTGCTCAGTGGTTTCACTTGCATTAGGGAGATTTGCAGGACTGGCACCAAATGGGCAATAGTCATTATCCTCTTTCTCTCTTTTTTTTTTGTTTACACACGTGGTGTGGAATCATAGAAACACAAGTTTGGGTTGGAAGGGCATTAAAGATCATCTAATTCCAACCTCCTGCCATGCACAGGGACACAGAACTGAGTGCATCCACATTGCAGTGAAGACAAAATGTAAAAATACATCTAAAAGAGGGGGAGTTATTTTATCTCTTTTTTGGGAATGCACAACAGATTCATCAGCTACTGGTTCTGCTTTTTAATCATCATGGGTCTTCTGTAGTGACTTGTCCAAACCTTCTGACAGAAGCAGCTGTGCAGCTTTTTGCAATTCCTGCACTGCTTCAGACACAACCATCCCTTCCTCTGTCTCTTGCATAATGAGGGCCCCACACAGGTCTCAGCAACAGCACCAGACAAACACAGGTGAAATCAGCAAAATTAGGAAAGCGTAAGAAAGTGATGAAAAATAAAGAATTGTTCTGATCGGGGTGGTAAGCACTGTCCACAGTGCACTGACACTTTATTCACATGGAAAAGGATTTCTAGATCTATATTAGATGGAAGGGTTTAACCAATCTCTGTGGTTTCACCCTCCCAGCAGCTTCCAGGTCTCTGGAAATTAAAGGTACTGAAATATGTCAGGAATGTGTGATCACCTGTTGCCCTCAGCTGCTGGTTCCAAGCACATGCCCAAATCCACAGTGAATCCATTTATAATCTTTGTTCCCCTCAGTAATTTTTGGGGCTTTTTCCCAACACTCACTGGTGACCTTTCCCCATGGTGGAGAGGTTCAACAGCTGGCCAGATGTGCTGGGAAGGTTAATTGCTCTTTATTTAAGGTTTTATCCAAAAACACTGGTATTTTGTGTTTATACTTGAGCTAGTATTTCACCTACAGTGACCACTGCTATAAAAGGAAGCTCTTCATAAAGGAATTATTCAGTAAAAATTTGTGCATATGTATTTATAAAATGAAAGTTTTACAAATATATAAATATTCTGTTTTCACAGTGTGTGAGACAGAATAAAAAAACAACTCTACAGTTAAAAATGATATTGAAATATTGAGTAATTTTAATGCAGACTGGAACACCCACACGTTGCAGAATTCAGAACCTGCAAGTAAAATTGACTACAAAACCAAAATTGGCTTTGTTGGCTTTTATTGCCCTAATCTTTGAGAAATGCAAAAAGCAAACAAAGAAAAAAACATGAATAGCAAAAGAAAAATAATTTCAGACCCATGTTTGTAATAAACAAATAATTTGCAACAGAAATATTTCTTTAGAGCATGCAGTAGAACTTAAATTTGGCACCACCTCGTTCAAACTCTGGTGAAATCTTGTGTAAAATGAATATTTTTCTTCAACAATAATCTATTAACTTGAAAGTTTAACAAGTATTTAGGCCTTGATATCACAAAAATACAAGTGATGACATCACTTAATACAATTTTATATGCAGAACCCACTCCAAGCTCAGAGCCCAGAAATTCAGAAATCGTCAAAGGACAACTTCAAGATGTTCTTTAAAGGGCACAATATTTTCAATATTAGAGGCTTGCAATATTTTCATGGCAGGAGGGTTAACAATTAATTCATAAAAATAGTGTTATATTATTGCTAATCTTCAGGAATATAAGTACATTATTAGATAATTATTTCTAGGGGGGTTTTTTGTTAGGTTTTTTCTACTGTGGTGAATATATTAATCTTACCCCCAGCATGGAAAAATGTTCTTTTAGTAGCCAAAATAAGGCTATTTCATGGGGAAAAGGGAATAAGTGAGGAACAACAAGAACAAAATTGAAACCTCTTATTACATTAATGGAGGAAAAAACCCCTTCCTGCATTGCTATGTTCACTTATTTTTTGTGACTGACTTGTACCAAAAGTAATTAATAAAAAATACAGGGTGTTCCTGGGTGAATCAGAGAATTTTCCACATGTTTTTTCATTTAAAATGAGAAACATCTAAATAAATGTTCACTTTAAAAAAATGACAATGTACATGTTCAATTGCTCTTTCGCTTAAACCTTTCAATTCCTCTCATCTCGGGAAGATTTTGGGTTGGTGAACACAAAAATAGTGTGAAAAAAGAGCAATCCCCCCCCAAATCCCATCTCCTATTGCAAGTATAAAAACAAGAGGCAATTTCCCAAAAATCTCCAGCTAAGGAGCTTGACACAGAATGTGCTGCCTGTTCAGTCTGAGAGCTCTGTGCCCACTCGTTTGAAACCCCACATTTGTGGGTTGGGATGGTCACTCTGGTGGGTATCCCCTGCCCCTCCTGCAGCATCCATGCACTCCAACATCACCACTCTTAACCCAAAATCAAACCTGTTGGGGAGCTGCCAAGCTCTGAGGGCTCAGACATTCACATTTTCCACTTTACTGGATCTACTGGATACAGACATAACTCTGTTGTACTGTTGGACACGAAAGAAACATGTAGATTTTTTAGTAGTAGTTCAGGATTACCCAGGCAGGACCAGAAAAAGGGGTCTGCCTTTTTTTATTTTCTTAATTTTATATCTTCTTTAAGACAATTGTGGATTGGTCAATGAGGTTGCTACTTCTACAGTTTCACAGGCTAATGACATAGGCTATCATCTTTCTCCACCTTAGGAGAAAGGAATGAAAACAATCCAGAAGTTCAAAACAGTTTAGGTTGGTTACAAAAACAAGGACTATATTCATAGAAAATGCATGAGAACTTCTACTACAGAAGTAAAAACACAGAACACTGCAAAAACCAGGGTGACATAACTCTGTTTATCTTCTGCACAAGTTCTGTCCAATTCGTGTTTGAGAAGTTACAACTTCTTCCCCAAGTTGTGATTTTGCCAAATAATTGCACAGGGCAGATAAAAATCAAGTGACTTGTTGGTACCCCACAGACTGGCACACATCATGAACCAGCAATTATAAATTTGCAGTGAAAAACTGGGAAGGAGCAAATGAATTCTAGATGCAAATTAGTAACCAATAAGTTGACCACTATTGACTTAAAGCCAACATCTGATGATTTAACTGGGCAAGGTCAGCCACAACACAGCATTTGCTCACAGTAAACTGCTACTCTCACAGAGCTTCTAAAACCAAAGGAAAATGTGGAGGAATGCACAAACTGGTCCAAATGAACCAGGACTCACTATTCATTTTATGAAAAGCACAGGGTGTGCCTTGCATCCAAAAGCAACAATTTGTTATGCACTGTGGTGCTGAAGTGCTCCGCAGCAGAACTGTTTAAAAATCTGAAGCATTCCTAAACGGTTTCACTTAAACATTTCTGCAATAAAATCTTACTGAACTGTTGCTTTTATTAATTTTTTACACACTAGAGACCAAGTGAATGCAAGCTGATTTTTTTTCTTTTCTCCCTTCTATGTTTTTTTGTTTTTGTTTTAACTTTACCTACTACTAGCAAATAAACTATCCCTCTTTTTTCATAAAACCATGGCCTTGAGTTTTGGCCCCTTAATAGTAGCCTACATGGTCGACTACCCTTGGTGTTAAATTTTCTTAAATTGTATTTCTGTCAGTATATCATTTTTTTAAGCAATGGACCCTATAATAGCAAGCTCTGTTCTGTCAGGAGTACATTTTAACAGCGTGACACAAGTATTTTTCACTACAGGAGACAAACAATGATATGTATTACATGCAGTAAACATTGCCTTTGGTACACAGGGTTCTCTTAGCATTCATCTGTCTAAAATTTCATTGTGTCCTGCACAGGGGGAAAAAAAACCCTGCCTCTCATTATCTATTGCCGAGGGCTGTGGGTTTGTAAAGTGCCAACAATGCATTGTCACATTTCTCACAAAACAAGGGCTTGATTGAATATTACAAGAGCGGTGGAGACCCAGCAAGGTGGATTAAGGGATATTTTAATAGTGAAAACAAAATAACAAACCTTTCACTGAGCTGCTTAACTAACAGTATTGTAATCGATTTTTTCCCCCCCTTAAAACAGGCCCCATTTCCCCAAACCAAGTAGGGACAAGAACTTCATAAAATAAAGATTTTGTGCATAATAGCATCCTGGCAAGAGGAGAGGAAAAATGGCAGTTTTTCTGTGGGAAATGCACCCAACCCTGTGATTTTACAGAACAAGGACTGGAATAGCAGTAGTTCCAAAATTCACAGTGAATTTACGTAGGGGCTGCAGTTCAATAGTTAATTAGACTATTGTACTCCTAGTTACTTGGGAAAACAAGCTTTCCAGGGCTCATGCACATGAGATGCCCTTCAGGTACAAGGGAGCACCCCTGAGAATCCCTTCCCTGACATCTTTGCCACATTTTAGGTGGCAAAATCTATCCATGACCTTAGGTGAGCCATCTGCAGCAGGGTCACCGCCTCTTTCTGTGCATCAGGTAAGCTGGGAGTGGATTTGTAAATGGCTCAACACTGGCACAATTCTCTGATTCCAAAAACCAGCAGGACTGTGCAGCACTTTGGCTTTGCTAAACTCAAACTTGGCTTTCCTGCAGCACTTTAAGCTACAAGCACCATAAATGGGCAACATGTGGAGAATTATTAACGAGAATAAAATCAATCAAAGTATACAAAATTACTCGGATGAAAAACCAATGCATTATTCACTTGTTAATTGATCCTTAAGAGAAATATGACTTTTCCCCTCCCTTTGGGGTAGAATCATCATGGTCAGAAAAAGAAAACAAGCAGGATTGACTGAATTTTTTAGAGAGTTTGGATAAATTCACTACACCAAAAAACCATTTTCTATTGGAGGCAAATCACTCACAAGCTCTCAGCTGTCTTTATAGTAAAAACCAGAACAGGACATTTTCTCAGCCCCAAGGGAACAGACACCTTGTGCAGAAATCCTGCAGTCCTGGGGTCAAACGTGTGGCAGAACTTCCTCCCTCCACATCAGGAAAGGCTTTTTAGTGCCTGGGAATTATTGGAAAGGGATTATCACCAGCACTGATTTAGAGGAAGCTAAAAACATCTTGGTAGGGTTTTCTGAGCCCAAAGCAGAGAGGTCTGCAGCACATGCTAAAGCAGCAGACTCTATACAGAGGATAAGGTTAAAACAAACAGCGTGTGGAGCTGGGGAGGAAGGGAGGGAAAAGGGGAAGCAAATGTCTTTTTAAAAGGTGACAAGACTTCTTAAAAGGCTGTTATGGAAATTACCGGGGATTTCTTCTTCCTGGGAATATTTTAAATTAGAGCACTGGCATACATAATGTCCAGTGGATCGATCAAGGAGAGGCAGATACACAACTCTTTATCCCAGGCACATAGTTCATTTTGCATCTGATAACTGTTGGCTCTTGTCAGGGCTGTTTAATGGGCTGGGGGGGGGTTAAAGGAAGAGAAATTTACAGCTGTTTCACAGAGACAGAGAAGAGATCATTTGCTCTACATAGCCTTCAAAAAGAAATATAGAGAGTAGCTGGCATTGGTAAATGCTGAGTTTCCTTGCCAAAGCCTGTAGCCTTATGAGATTCTCTGTGCATCTTCTCAGCCGAGCTGAAGAAGGTTTGGCTGGAACAAAATTGCTGCTCACCAGCAACATCTGCTACAAGATCTGGAGATCCCTGTCATAACAAAGCCTGTTTGCAGATTCCTGCCCTCCTGGAGGTGCTGAGTGCCAGATGAAGGGGCTGGAAGAGGATAAATGGACTCTGCAGGCCCTGCATCCAACTGAGGGGAAATTGCCGTAAGAATGGGGAAATGCAACCATGAACTTCTGCCCAAGGGCCCTTCTGACAGCCCCTGTTTTGGCAGAACCAAAGGAGGGTGCACAGCAGATGTTCTGGACAGACTTGTCAACATTACACTGAGCTCCTTTGGCACTGCAGGCCTGTAAGTGTATAAAAATAACTCCAAGGATCTTAGGTTGAACATTTCGGCACCGGTTGGGTTCACATTTGCTGGTTTTTTGTTAAGGAAACATCCCTGTCTGACCATGCAGGAGCCACTCTGAGCTGGAGCCAAAGGCCTTTTGGGGCAGCTCCAGTGACCTGACAGGGACAGGATCCCGTGGGGCTCCCCACACACCCCACACTGACACAGCCAGACCTGGCTCCCCATAGCAGAGTTGTGGATCACTGGATCCATTAAGCAATTTATTCACAGTGCAGAAACACAGAAACCGTTTGGGCTGGTGCCTCTGAGGAGGGACCCCGAGCTAAGGAACCCCCTGAAAGAAGGAACCCCCTGGGCTTTCATCCCCTCACAGTCCAAGCTTGAGATTCTCTGGTGTCTTCCTGCCTTTCTCTGAGTGTCCACAGGACCCTGAGTCCCTGGTATGCAAAGCAGAGCCACCTGCACTGGCTGTGTTCTCCACACCTTTAGCTCTTTCCTAACTAGAATGTCCAGGCTCTGGTAGGACCTGTCTGAGGAGGTTCCCACCAGCACTTTCCTCACCCTGACAGAAAAGAGCTGTAAAACTGGAAACCTAGGCTGGGGATGGAGCAGAATGGTACCAGGCTACAGGAGGCCATCAGAGGAAAAAGTACCAGGGAGGCTGAGAGAGAATTTTATGTGTTGTCACATCAGCCAACATTGCTCAGAGAACAACTGCCCAGAGCCTCCACTGCTTTGCCCATCCAGCCATTGTGTCACATCTGCAGCCTGACCTCTCCCACTTTCTCACAGCATGGAGGGGAAGGGGTTTCAGCTGCCCTGCTCTCTGCATAAAAAAAAAAAAAAAGAAAAAAATAAGTAATTATTTGACCCATTTCCATTCCTTCATTTCTAAAGAACGCAGTGTTGAGGCATCAGTGACAACTGTGTCTTTAACACAGCTGATCTATAAGGACTGCCAGGTAATTAGGTTGCTTGATTTCTTGAGACTACAGAAAATGCCAGGCAGCCCACGGTGGGCACACGTGCTGTAATTGCTGTGTAACAAGATGCTCACCCATCTGTCCTGAGCCTTGTGCAGCCACTCACTCCAACTCCACTGACAGCCACAGAAGGCCAGTCTGACTTCAGCATTCATAGGTGACATTGCTAGAAGAGGTTTGCCCCCACCTGCTTTTCACTATAGCAATTAAATATTCATGCATTTGCTACAAAGCTTCAGAAGCAGATGAGAAATACTCATAAAACTAGATTTAATCACCTCACCTTCAGTATTTCCTCCCAGACACTTTGCAACTGCTGGAAAAGGTGTGGACTACTCCTAAATAAATGTATGGGAGGGGGTAAAACCAGACAAAATTCACATGATGCTCACAGCTCTGTATCAGTGCAAAAGCCTAATGTAAAACAAAGTCCTTGGCTGGTGTTGTACTGTTGGACACGAAACAAACACGCAGACTTCTGAGCAGCAGGTCAGGAACCACCAGGCAGGACCAGAAAAAGGGGGCCTGCCTTTCTTTATTTTCTCATATTTATATATTTTTTTAAGACAATCGTGGATTGGTCAATGAGGTTACCACCTCTACAATTTCACAGGATAGTGACACAGTCTATCATCTTTCTCCGCCTTAGGGGAAAGGAATGAAAAACAATCCAGAAGTTCAAAACAATCTAGGTCGGTTACAAAAACAAGGACTGTGTTTATAGAAAATGCATGAGAAATTCTACTACAGAAGTAAAAACATGGAACCCTGCAAGAAGCAGGGCGACAGGCTGGTGCTTCCATGAGACCTCCACGTGTAGACTAAAGGCAAAGCTGGGGACTGCTCACCTCCCCTGTGCATCAAGCCCATAGCAGTAAGAGAACAAGCAAAGAGGGGAAGCAAAGAGCTGGCTGAATTTTGTCCCAGTCATTACTGTGCATTTTTCACCATCCTCAGACACGACTCCTTTTCTTGTAACTCCCCACCACAAATTTTTGGGTGAAGCCTTAAAAAAGCTCTAACATCCATTGTTAAAACTCACAAACTAGAAATTCTGTGCTTTGGTGCAAGCAGCGACTCGGCTTGTGGGACTTTTTGGAATCACTGCAGCAAGTCGTGAATGATGTATGAAATGAAAAATCCCTGCTCAGCGCACACAATTCAGATAGTAAAATCTCCCTGGAGCATTAAAAAAAGCACTTGAACGTGTCATTTTATTTTTGTCCTGTACCCAGAAGACTCCCTCATCTCTCCCCAAGAACATGCAGATACCTCAGCTATCACCAGAGAATGAGAAAGCACTCTTGGAGCTAAAGGAGATGGGCTCAGTTTACACTGTGTTTCCAGGAAAAAATACAGGGACCTGGAGCAAACCAGACAGAATTATATTTTGTTTGGAGTCAGGCCTTTCTCCAAACACAGGTTTTCTGGTCATTTTTTAAAGTAATATCTAATCTCATCAGCCTGACTCTATAACTTGATTGACCTTTGGAGATTGCATTAAGGAAGCAACAACAGCATGCTCAATGTGGTTAGGACCATGAGAAGAAACATTTGATACAAATATCATGTGTGGGACTAGACATCATTTATGTTGGGACAAATACAACAACATGCTTTGAATTCAGGCCTTTATTCTTTCTTACCCCTTTTCTGGAACTTTTTTCCCATGCCTGCCCTTTGGTGGTGACCTTTTAAATCTGGCAGAGCAAAATATCTGTTGCCATAATTTAGCCATCCTTTGAGTTGCTGCATGTGGTGCTAGTACAATGGGATAGGACCTTTTTCTTGTGGTTTTTAGATTGTGTTGGTTTTTTTTTTTTTCCTTTTGAGGGGAGGGGGAATGTGGCAGCAGCAATGCAGAACACAGAGGGATGTTGGATTGCTCTCAGTAGGGAATTTTTCCTGACCAAAACTCCTGCATGCAGTGGGCAGCCTCTGTTCACACACACACACACAGAGCCCCCCTCAACCCTTCCTCCAAATCCAAAATGACAGAAGATCTCCAGAATTAATCTTGCAGCAAAACCACTCAGTTTGGAGCACGCAAACTGTCACTCTTTCCCAATCACTAAAAAGTGGGGAGTTGCCCAGTTTGCTGGTGCTCATTTTGAGCAGAGGGAGGATGGAAAACTGACAGCAAGACTACAAATCTATGGAAGAGTGATCTGTCCAGATGCAGATGTCTTGGTGGCTGCTTTTAATTTTAGGAGCAGAAAGCAGGGGTCCCATCTAAAGACAACTGATGTTGTCTTCTCTTGACAAGTTTTCTTAAATCTGCAATTTAATAGTTTTTCCTCCCAAATTTCGGTGATGAGGAAGGACAGTCACCTACACTGGCATGACAAATCTGTCATCTTTCAGCATTCTGAAATTTCAGGGGAAGCAGGGAAAAGGGTGCAGCTCTTAACCCTTTCACTTCCTTTAAAAACTAGAGATGCACCTGCTCCTCCCCGTTGTACACAGCAGAAGGAAGAAGGGACTGGGGGGATCACCAGACAGCTGCCCCCGAGGCAGGGCAGACACAGAACTTCCCAGAGCATCCTCCACCCATCAGCAGTTCTGCCTTCAGCAAGCAGCACTGCAGTGAGGATGAATTAACAAATTGGATTATTTGGGTTGGTTTTTTTATTTGCTGTATCCAACCAAGAAGGGAACAGCAGTGACACTGATAATATCTGCTCTGTTCCTCCTGTCAGGAAAATGCCATCTTTCCACTCAGGAAAGATTTTTTTCTGGGAAACTTAACATGCTTGCAATCATTTTCTAAATCTGTTTTCTTCGCATTCCAAGTTTTTTTTCTTCCTTCTTTTTGTTTTTGGGGGGAGAGGGGGGAAGAGGGGGAGTAGATAAGAAATACTTTTCCCCTACACCAGCTTTTTGATACTCTGCTAAAAGCAACAGTATACTTGTTATATAATATTGCCAGTATTGCACAAATAAGCCAAACAGGAGGCACGTGGGAGTTGGTGGCAGGAGCTAACTTTTTCAAAAAGCACACCTTAAAACCAGAAGGATGAGGAGAAAGAGCTGGGTCTCAGAAGAAAATGATTTATGGTGGTTAAATAAGACAAAATTATAAAGCGGTTGTATGTCTGCTAAAGTAATCTTATATTTGTACAAGCACATATATAAAATAGATAAAAATTTTCTTTTTCAACAGTTCATGAAGAGAGCTGTTTATCTGCCACCACAGTGAGACTGTGTGATTAATAACAAGATTACTCAGGATACTTAGCTCCAGATCTATTTGTTCAGACACAGCACATACCTATCAAGACTGATAATCTGGCAAATTACAGTAAATTTTGCAAATATATACTGGCTTTTATTCAGAGTAAACCTCAGGGATCTTGTAGCAGAGGAGGTAGATTTGTATAAGGTGGATGAAAACAGGCACCTGCTTACCACAACAGGGAGAAATTGTGATTCTTGTGCTCACCTTCAAATTATCCCATGGCCAGGCTGCTGAATAACCTGCACTGGGTGCTGCCACCAACCCTTACACATTTCAGGGGTGCTGCCATAAAACACACTTGTATGTTTTACCTGTAATTATCAGGTGAGAGACTATGAGGAATAGGGAGAAGAAAGAAAGATGCTTTTATGGTGACTGCAGGAAAATGCTCAGACTCTGCTGCACCTGGAGACAGAGAGTGATTGGGACCCTGCCTGGGACCCACCAGGGGTCACAATGAGAGGCCCCAGAGGAGCACAGAGGACACCCAGTGCTGGCTGTGTGCTGGTGGAGCACTCCTTGCTCTTTGTTTTGCTCTCTGACTCTTTCCCCAGCAGTTCACTCCGCATTATGACTGAATTAGGTGAGGAGGTGCTGGGGGAAGTGCTCTTGGCTAACTTCAGAGCACAGCCAGGCTCATTAAAACCAGCACATTTGCTGCAGTGTGTGCAGCATTTCCTCTAGGTTTTAAGATTATTTTGGTAAGTGAAGTTCTGAGCAGAAAGAATGTCACCCTGATTTTTCTAGAGTGCTGTGTTTATAGTTGGTAGCAAAGGTTCTCACAGATTTTGTGTAAACAATCCATGTTTCCATAACCGGCCAAGGATTGTTTTGTACTTTGGGTGTTTTTCATTCTTCTTTCTGGGGTGGAGAATGTGATGGGCTGTGTTTCTCACCTATGGAATTTCAGAGGTGGTAACCTCTTTGTCCAATCCATAACTGTCTGTAAAAAGGTATAAATATAAGAATAAAGAGAGTCTGGGTCTCTTTTTGCTCTCTGCCCAGCCTTGGTGGCTGAGCTCCTGAGTTGCCTGATTGTTTCGTGTCCGACCATGCGACAAAAGAATACATTTTAATTTTTACTTTTTAGCGGCCCTTTTATAAGCATTCAATGCCACGCTGGATTTTAATATTTTTTATTACTATATGGAGCATAAAAAAGCATGAATGCAGCTATCTTAATAAGAATAAGCATTCTTCTAGAGGCCTAAAGCTGCTAAGTACACAGCACAAGTTCATTAACACAATTTTGGAGCACAAACAGGGAATCGAGAACCCAAGATCCACAAGTATCAACACAAAAGCTCAGGGCTTTTTAGTGAAGTTTTGTCTCCCTGGAAAACTGAACCCAGCGAGCCCATGAGCTGCCAATGGGCTGCAGAGACAAACCTTGGACCATTAAATCACTCCCCAGCAGTTTGATTTGGGACAGTGGCATGCAGGATTAGCATACAAATAACCATCCTTCCTGTCAGACACAAACAGGGCAAGGTTGTCACAGGTGTCAAAATTCTGATTGACACCCCACCTGATTGACAACAAGGTGCCTGGCCAGGAGGAGAGCCCTGGGTTGGAGCTTTTCCTGGACCAGGGGGCCAGGGAGGAATGGCAGCAGCACACAGAGAACAAGGACTCAGCAATTCCAGATGGGTCTGCAGGCAAAGCCATTTCAATTTTAAATATTTGGCTTTACTAAGGCATGTTTCTAAATTAACCAGCCCTGTACCTTTCAAGAAGCTTATGCAGGGCACACCAGGTTGAGCATGTAGTACATGTTTGTGGGATTAGATTTAATGTTATTTTGGTATAGAGCATTCTTAAATGTATCAGATTACAGATTAAGTAACTAGATTTAAATCAAAAAATTAGTGCAGAGCTGCTTGTTATTGCAACTGGCCTCCTCCTTCTCAACTCTTTGTGTAAGGCAGACAGACACATTAGGCTTATAAAGACTCCTTTGACAAGGTTTTTTTTGTAAATCCAAACAGCAAGTCCTGGAAACTTCTGAATTCCACGTAAAATTTGTTTAACACAAATTAGAAAGGGAGAAATGAAGTCTGTTCTTTATGGGAAAAAGAGTTTTTAAGTTTTCTATTGTCTTAAAATCTTGATTCTTAATACAAATTTTGAGACAAGGTAGTAGCTCTGAACTGAGCTCAGTCCTGACTTCAGAAAAAAATGCCAAGAGTTATGTAGAAACAACCACAGTGAGAGAAGATAAGGAAATAACTCACAGTAATTGCAATTTCCATCCCTAATCTGCAGTCTGTAACTCATTTGAACCATCCCTACCTAGACATCCTTCCTTAAAATGTATCTAAAAGACAAAACCAAATTCAGTGATTGTTACTTGAAGTATTGTTAGAATTAGATAAAGAACAATAAATTCTTCTCTCTAAGAGAGTGAACATATTTACAGAAGCAGTTAATTATTAAAACTATATGCATCAACTTTTCTCTATTTCTATTTAAAGCATCTGCAAAGAAATATTATAATAAAATAGAATAAGATAAAATTTATTTCCTCCCATGGTGGATCAGTAATGCTGTTCAATGTAAGGTTACAATATAATAAATACTATTTACTAAGCTTAAACCTGAGAGATTGAGTACACTGATATTTATGGCCTGGACGCTTGTCATGAATAAAAATCAAATTGGGTTCTCAAACACTTTGAATGTTATATCAAAATGTATATAAGAATATCAAGAGAGGTGTGATTATTTCTGTACATTAAGTTTGAGTTTTGTTAAAAACAAAGGTATGATAGCAGCAATACAAGAGCAAGGGTGCATTTACTACCTGGTGCAGGGCAACGTTTTCTTAATTAGTCCAATACATCAATTACAGAATATTCAAATGTACAATTTGACATTCTTACTCTCACCATCCCAATTCAAAATTCTAAAAAAGATACAATAAAATCCACAGTGTTATCTTCTCATACCTCCCACTCCCAAAATACTTTATCCTTGTGTGTTGTGCAATTATCACTTTCACCTGCTATGTGCCAACATGGGATATTATCACTTTTGCAAATGAAAAGATGTAAAGTTTAAATTCCACTCAAGACCTGTAGGGGAATGTCCCAAAGAACATCATTCCAGAGATAAACACTCTGTTCTTTCTAAAAAGTAATGATTTGCTGCTCGTGAAAAGTTTCCCCGAGCCTTTTTTTGCTCTAAAATGGATCAACAGGGCTCACTCTAATCCCAAAGGAAAATATCTTGCAGTTAATAATTGGGATCATTGTGCTCTTTGAAAAATAGGTGTCAAATACTCTCCAGCTGTTCTGATGTCAGGTAGGGAGAGGGACTGGATCATGGATTCTTTACACTGGCGCTCCATCACAACATCTTAGCACATGCCTAAATTAAGTCTGAAATTAAACTAACCATGCCAATTGCCATGGGGGGGCTGTCAAGATGCTCCATTGTCAGCACTCTTTAAACCCAGTCTTTACTGGTTTAGAGAAGATGAGACCCTGACCATCTTGCAAGCACCTGGAGAACATGGGATGCAGAATTCCCCCTTGATTTCTACATGTAAACATCACACCAAACAGATATGCAGAGATTTGTATGTGATTTGAAAGGTTTATATGAAATTTGACAGATTCAGACATACAGCTAAAAAAGGTGCCCCTTTCCAGAGATGACTTGGACATCCTCTTTTTTACTCTTTTAAATGAAGGATCTGCTGATCTCCACAGCCTTTTCTAAATGTCCCAATGAGATGTAATGAGCCCCAAGTGTTGAAAGGCCAATTGATTCAGGATAGGCAAGAAGCAGCTTCAGGAAGATGTGAATTAACAGCACCAGAGTTACATTGCAGGGAAGGAGGTGTAGAACACGCAAAGCTTTTTGAGAAGGCAGACTCATTGCTTCAGATATTTGTGTCTGAGAAATGTCAAAAATTCCAGAATATTTTTGATCAAAAATCCCCCAAATGTATAACTATTGCTTGGATTTATTAAAAGGTCGTGCATTAGCATACTAAGGAATCTACTGGGAAATTAGCCATCAAAAAATAATGCATTTAATAGTATTTCCCAAAATACAGATTCTTAATGACGACGATGGTTAAGACCAATTTCATTTGGAAACCATATAAATATTGCATACTGTGTATTTTGTTTTCCACAACCATCATGAATACACTGAATTTCAGTGAGAAATTAAAAAACAAAGCAATTTCTGAAGTCAGAAAGGCTAAAGAAGTATATAACAATGTCAACCCATTTTGATTTTTACGTGTTATTCCCAAGTTCACATCCAGAAGGAATGCTGAATCTTTTCTGGAGGACTTGAAAAATTCAGTAAATAGCAAGTAACAAATTGCTTACTAGATCTTTGCTTTTAATTTTATTTTTAGTTTTGTGTGAAAGGTCCCCAAAACTTAATTAAAATTTCAAATAAATTTAAAAAATCAGAAATGTGTATTTTTTTAAGGAAGAGATATGTAGGAGAAATCAGAACTTTTTAAAGGTATCTCTGTTTTAGGCTATTAGAACTAAATAAAGTTCTACTACATTATGCATGGATGCTTTGTTTCACATGTGCTTCTGGTCAAAAACGCAGAAATTTTCCAACTAAACCTTGGCTATCAAATCCCCTGTCACAATGTGGTTGATAATATTTATTCCTGAAGTCAATAACTTTAATACGGGCATTATTTTAAAGCTATTTCACAAAAAGCACTAGTCACAAAGTCACTTCTGAGAAAAAAAAAAATTAGCAAGGGTGAAAACACGAAAGTTGCATTTCTTTTAAAAGAGGTTACAGGAAACTCTGAGCAGAACTACAGAATTGTTGTTCTTTCGCCAGGAAGGTTATCCCATCCTCTGGCACTGCAGAATCACCTCGGCTTCCCCAAAAATCACTGCTTTTATTAAGCTTTACTGAGCTTCTCTGTGTTGGCAAAACCTTTGCAGGAAAATAATTTTCCATCAAAATACACGGCGCTGTAGTGCTGTAATGAAGAGCTGTAGGACAGGCTTTAAGAGGCACGGCACTTTCATCTGAAAAGTCTCCTGAAATTCTTTGAACGTTTCCAGGGGATTAATGAGGTATTTTGACAACACATGAGAAGCGCCTGGTTTTTTCAAGAAGCCTTATAAGAGGGAAGATTCACATCCTTGAAAATTAAACTGTGTATTTTAAGCCGCTAAAAATAACACAATTATTAAAAAAATTTGGCAGCTCTGGAGAAAAAAATACCAGCAGATACAGGGAAACACATGGAACTACTGAAGAGCGTCAAACTTGAGTACACGCATTTCACAGCATTTCAACATGGCTTAAACACCAATTTTAACAGCTTAATTGAATGTTTCTTATTAGAAGCTATCACAGATGAGCTAAAATAAGAACGAGCTAAACTAGCCAGAGTGTAACTAAATCAAAAGCATTATTCTTTGCAAGTTGGGTGGATTAACTGTGCGTGTGTGCATCGCTCTCCTTATCCCTTTCAACAACTGTTAAGGTGTTTGGAGGTTTTCAAAACCTCTGGCAATTAGTGGAAGAGAGAGTATTGTCTTTTTTTCTCCTCTTTCCAAGACACACTAAGTGATACCATTTATGTAAATTTAGAAGAACATTCGTCGCACGCAGCAAAATTAGAACACATGAATTGCTACACCTATCATTTTCTTAAGTATTTTAAAATATTTTTAGGGCATATTCCTGCAAACTACTAGTCCTTTGAATGCTTTAATGTGTTGCAACAAGGATATTAGTGCATAAGTAAGGGTCCAGTTCTAAAAAGCTTTAGTGAAGAAAGTGGAGCTCTCAAGCCTCACTCCCATAAATACCTCAATATTCCTGAAAACCCAGAGTGCTTAAATCTTCCAAAGTCTACCCTTATTTAATCAAGCTGGGCAAGAAACATGTTGAGGAGGCATTTTGAAAGCAATTTATAGCCCACTACCTATGAAAATATCCACACAGAGTGTTTATACGTGCATTTAAGCAGGCTGATATCGTGGGTGTTTGCAATACTGCCCGTGACATGAGAGAGGAATGGGATCTGCTGATCAGCACCAGGCCACAAGACATTTTAAGTCCCTCTAAGTACTCCTACACAATAATTTTTTAAATAATAATTGGCTTTAGAGTGTGAGCAGTTGCACAGGAAAAAGCTGTTTCCTAAATTCTGCCCTTTTCAGTCTGCACTGAAGCGAAATATTTTACAGAGGCAGCATCTTTATAACGCTTGTGGTTGAACACTACTTTCTGTAGTCAAGTGTCATTATTTACAAGATCTTCTCCAATATCCATTCTTAGAGACTTGGCTTTTCTCAGGTCTTTCCACCAGCAAGTGGAAAAGAGAAAAAACCCAATGTGTTCTGTCCTTTTCTTCAGGAATGGTGATCTACTCATTTTCATAGCTGTTCAGTGGTACTTTTAAAGTCTGCAGTATATTTACAAATAATATCAATACTGAGGTGGAGGGGGAGGAATGGGGGGAGAGGGTAGACTTCCTGTCATCCTCCTCCCTATTCTCAATAAGGTTCTAGATGTGTTTAAGGGCAAAATTTCCACCCAAATATATTGGTTTTGTTAATCCTTTTCTTATGATCTTGCTTGCCTGGCTAGGGAAATTATGCAAAAAGTAATAAAAGTTCTAATTCAATTTCCATGTTAAGAGATGGATTTGGAAAAAAATTATATATATCAGAAACCATATTCTTTGTGTTTACTAAGAGATATGCACTCCAACATTTAGTGTCATGGAGCTGGAGTTAAAACCAGAAACGGCAAAGATAATTTAGCTGCATGAATGCCTGCTCTTCAGTAAAATGCTGCCAAAATTAAATAGGAATGAAACAGCACTTTGTAGTCATTGGTCGCTCAGCGGGGTTTGCGTAGTTAAAAACCTAAGTGAAAAGGGTGATTGACCTACATTGCAACTAGCTTAGCACAGCTGTACTTTCATATTTCTGCTGCATCCGAGGAAGCTCATTATTTAATACAACTGAGTTACATGTAATTGTCGGTCTTTTATTTTACACTTCCAGGGGCCAGATATTAATCTCAAATGTGCAGCGGGCGTTACTGAGCATCTGGAAACATCCACGGCTGCCCATTTGCAGGCAAGGCTGAGAGAAGGGAGTGCACCTGAAATTAGGAGGCTGCCCAGGGGTAGGAGAACCTCACAAATATGCAGAAATCAAATGAGCAGATGGAACAGAGAGCAAATCCCTTGGCACCCCAAAGGCAAATGCTCTGCTGTTTCCCTATTGTTTTGAGCAGAAGCAGCCCAGAACGTGCAACCAAAGCACATTTCATACAACTCATACCTGCGGTTTAAATAAGTAATAACATTCCAGTTAACAACCAGTTTGACATGTTAACAGCCCAAGGGCTGTTAACATAATGACTGGTCATTAATGGCAGTAATGACAGATTTCAAAGGGAATATTGTGCTTGTAAATGGACACGCTGCCAGTCAGAAGAGAGGACAGAGCAGGATAGGCTGATGCATTAAGATGTCACCGTACAGCTCTGGAGGAAAAAAAGGGGAGAAAAAAAAAAAGTTCTTGCATATTCCACTTACTATAAATGGACTTGAAATATTGGCGTAAACCTAAGTTCCTTAAATTAAGTCTTCACTTTCTAACCCAGGAGTGTATAAGCAGAAGACAGAAGCCTGCAGGGGAATTATTCTCTGCATATCATTTTCGCAGAGCGTGTTATTTCTAACATTGAGCCCTTTCTTTGCTCCAGTCAGTTCCCATCCTCGTTAACAGAACAGAGCTCGTTCCTGCCGCGGCCACCCTGGTACCCCGGCATGCTGTGCCACCTCAGGAGCCACCTCACAGGAATCAGATTGCAGGGCCCCTCACACCCAGAGCACCTCTCAAGCTCATTACCTCATTAAAGATTCCTTCCTTTCCCTCAATCCCTCCCAACCCAGAGTAAAAAGGTTTTAATGTAGTATAATTAACTAATTTTACCAAAGGAGACGGCTAAAGCAAAGCAAGTTTTGAAGTTCTGAAGATGCAGAGTATTTATGAGAAGCTCCAAGTGGGGACCTCAGGGCTCAACTGCAGCATGAGAGCGTGCATCAGGGCTGAGGGAGGGAGGGTGCAGGTTTTTTGGCAGGCATCTCTAAATGAAAGATGCTGGAAGTATTTTTGCAAACAGGCAAAGACACAATCACAGCATTTGTGAACTTAAACGTGGATGCTAAAGCACCCAAACTGGCTGCATTATTGCTTGTAGCATCTGCAGAATGCCTGTCTTATTGAAAGGCATAATGAACACTGAGAGACAAGTTAATAAGCAATTTTACTCTTTATAGTATCGTTCAAGCCACATATCCTCTAGAGGGCACCACATAAATTAATAGGAAGCCAGAACAGTTTTACACGCAGCAAAGGCTCCCTTTATGGTGAAGAAGAAAAAAAAAAACCTAAGAAGATAGTTTGAAACCATAATCGAACTCTAATGTGATCATTAGCACAATGCAATTTGTTCCTTAAATTCATATCAAGTGGGTTGCTAAATATGAAAGCTTATTTGACTACAAAGCTAGAGAAAATTTAACTAGTTTGTACATTAGCATTAAAAAGATCACTTTTATAGGTTCACTGCATAACTAAGTAGATAAGATGCAATGAGGCAAATGACTATCTGCAATTACCTTAAGTGCATCAGTTTGAAGTTTAGTGTAAATACCAAGTTTAAATCTGTGCACTCACAAGTATCACTCAAAAAACCCCCCATAACAAAATAGCTTCGTTAAGGCTCAATAAATCCAGAGACAAAAATCAGAAACTTCTTAAAACCAATTATAAGATTTCTAATGCATTCTGGTTTCACGTGCAAAAGTAAAAGGTGTTGTGTATGAAGAAATAACTGAAACACCAGTTCTGAATGTGATCATGACAGACAAAAAAAAGTCTCCTTTGTCTGAATCACTCAGTATGAGTTTTAACAATCTGTTAGCAAAATATTTACTCCTGTTAAACCTTCAAAGACCAGAGAGCAAGAGTGTGTGTGAATGCATCTGTGCTGGGGAAATGCTTTGCTCATATCTTTACTACCACATCATTTCTGGTTTTGATTTTAAACATTTGATTTCAAAACATTAGATCTGCTGCACTAGCACTTGGGAGATGCAGTAAGCTCAAAGTCTCCAGAAATCTGGAACTCGGATGAAACAGCCACAGCAGTTCTCTCACTCCTGCAGGCATTTGTTGTATAAAGATTATTGAAATGGATTTTAAAAATTGGGATGTTACTTCCCCCCACAAAAATCTTTTCCAACCCCTCTCTGCACACACTCACCTAAAGACCACAACGACCCAGGTTCGTGTACAACAATTCCCTTCTGTTCCAACAGTTTTTAAAAGCGAGGTTTTGTTACCGACTACTTTGGCAGCTTTAACACAATGGGTTTAAGATGCAGCCTCTATGCTAAATTCCCAGCACTCTATCTTGGGTTCAGTTCAGAGCTTTAATAGGTAGCAGAATACTTTTACCATTATGTAGTTTAAGCCCATCTGAAGAACCTGATCTGCCTTTCAGCCCCAGCTCAACAAATGCACAGTGCGTTTGTGAAGGATTTTGTTCTACTCTTTTTTTTTTTCCTAAAGGTGGTTACGTGGAGAGCCAGAGCACCAAGAATTGTTAATGCTTTAGTCTTGATTCCTGTTCCAAGCTACCCATGGTGTATAATTTGGAAACAGAGCAGTGTGTGGGAACCTCCTGTTTGGTACCTCTACTTAAGCTGAACTTGGAAGTTGACACATTCAGAAAGAATTTTAATTTTTCCCCAATGTATTAGTGACTTCAACGTCCCTTTAAAAGGAAAAGGCTTCACTAAAGGGGCAGGGGAAATATTCCCAGAAGTTCACCTTAGCCTGGAGCAGCAAGTCTCATTAGGCCCCCTCTACAGGGAATGGAGGAAAGGTGTCACTATGGGAAATAGGTGCTTGGAATCACCCCAGAGGAGCCTTTTCTCTCTATTTACTATTGGGAGCCCAGGGAGACTGAATTTCCCAGTTAAACTCATATCCTGCAAAGCAGCTCCATTGACACACGATGGGTAAATAAACCATCCTGCTGCTGCTCATGAGTACTTTGACTTATTCTTCAAATACTTTTGAGAATGCAGGTCCACAAACAAACAAGAAGGTGGAAAAGCAGGTGCCAATTTGCTACCTCTAACAAGTGGCCCCAGATGAGCCAGCATCCCAGCCAGGTCACCAACTGAGGCAGAGTGGGCTGGAGTTCAGACACATGAGGATTAAAAATGGGGATGGCTGTTGGTCATCCTGCTCCAGCTTCTGACAGCTGAGTGGCAACATTCATAAAAGCCTGAGTGTCACAAATGAAACCCCTTGGCAAACTAGGAGGACAAAAATGAAGACGAGTGAAACACTCCTCACTTGCAGGGTTCAAACCCTGCCCTGAAGCTGGATGAAAACCACATGTCTGGTTTCAGGCTGCTGCCAGGAGGAGGAGGAGGGGGAGCAAGAGGCCACCACCTCCCCATGAGCACGGTGCTGTGGGAAGCATGGGGGAATTACTCCCTTCTTCACCTGTATCAGCATCAGAAATCCGGCAACCACCTCCCCAGCCTGGCTGCGTGCTCTTTTTGACTCAGATTTGAGTTTAATCTCCATATTTCAGTATTTGTTTCCTCATCTGCACACACACTCAGCCTCACAGCCCTGCCTGTGCCAGAGCAGCTCTGCAGGAAGGGCTGAGCAGCTTTGCCAGGTTTGTGAGCGAACGGAAGAAGGCCATGACCTACCTCAGATAGTCTCTGCGACAAAGGATAAGGTTGGCTTTGGTGTACAAGGTAGAGCCCACCTCCCCCAGGCGACAGTCACAGCAGGCACATTTCAGGCAGTCTTCATGCCAATATTTGTCCAGGGCCTTTAGAAGATATCGGTCTTTAATCTTACGGTTGCAGCCAGCACAACCTTTCGGCTTGGTGTCTGGCTGGACTGAGAGCATTTGTATACCTGAAACACAATAAGACAAGGGAAGAGTGAAAATAGATATTCCCTCAAGTATAAAAACTCTTGCCCTTTTCTTCCTCCACCTCGCTGCTCCCCCCACAGCCAGTTCATTTAAAAGTCAATGGTGTAGATAGGATAAAATAACCTAGTCAGTCCACAGCAAGCTGAAAACAAGGCTAAGATAAATCTGAGAGCAGAAACTTCCACTGCTCTAAGTTCCACAGCTTCTCTTTAACACCTCATTTACCTGGTCTCTTTGCTGAAAAGAAGACTTTAAAAAAAAAGTGAAATATTAAAACAGTTCAGTTGAAAAGTCATCCAATTTCAGCCACATATTTAACAACGCAAAATTTAAATAAACAGTGTATCTCCAATACTTAGCAACCCAAAATTTAAATAAACAGGATATCTATATGGTAAACGTAGTTAAATCCACATATTTGGACTTCTTTGAACTATATTTATAAAATATAAAAGCACTTCAGATTCTAATGAAGAGAAGACTGAAGCTTTTAGAGGCACAGGGCAAGAGTTTCTGGGAGCCTTGATGTAGAAATTTTGATGCTGGCAGGAGGGTGCTTTGTTTTTCAATATTTTAGTTTGTTTTAGACATATTAATGAAGCAACGAGATTTCCAAAGACTTCAGTACCAGCAAAACCAGTCACAACCTGCAGTGTAAGGACCTTCTGAAAAACCGGATTTAAAATAATACGCACAGGTCAGAGAGTTTCTAGTTTGTCAAGAAAAAGAAAAAAAGAAAGAAATGCTGCCCCACTTTCCAATCCCAGTTTTAGCCAACAGCTACTTTGGGACGAGGAGTACAGTAGTGTCCATTAAGTACATATACACCTTTGGATGTAATAGCTGAGAGCATTTAAAAAACCATTCAAACACCTGAAACACTGTTTAATGGACAAAACCGGCAAAAAGTGGAGCACAGCTGAGCGATGTTACTCAGAGCAGCACAGCCAGCTGCCAGGGATCCATTCAAAAATCAATTGCCCTGGGCTTTGCAGTAAATGGGGAGAGGTCACTGCCCCAAAGTGCTCACAGGCTGCTCTCTCTGGTCAGCTGCATGAGCTGCCATCCCACTGCACTCAGACTGGTTCTCTCAAAGTTACCTCTTAGGATAAGCAAAATAAATAATAGTCCTGAGGATATTTTAGTGGGCATCAAACAGGAACAGACACGCTGTTCAATAGTAGGATATCTCACTGTTTTAAAGCCAGTCATGGAACTTCAAAAAGATGCTACCCAATAGAGAGCATCTGAATATTGCAACGAGAATTTGTCAAGACTGGGGAACAAATGCCGTTGTCAACAAGCAAATCCCAGCCCAGCATTTCCAGGGTTTGGAACCCTAACGTTATGCAGAGACTGGGAAAGGTCAAATAGAGCCTCAGAGTAAAGAAGACCAAATTCAAGAGCCCCTCATCATGAACATTCTACTACCTGGAGTTGAGAAAGCTTGGCAGTGTCAGCTTCTACAGCAGATCTTGGCTGGTGCTGTGACACACCACCACAGACAGGCAGGCTCAGGGAGCCAGAACACACACACAGGTTGGGTTTGGGTTGGTTTGGTTCATGTTTGATTTTTTGAAATCCCTCGTATGAAAAACACAAAAACCAGTGTAGCGTTTGAAGCAATGGCAGAGTGTGCCTTTATGGATGTTAAGGCTACAAAGACAAGAGGCTGAGGCATCCCAAGGATCTTCACACAGGTGTGTGTGAGAACACCTGGAATCTACGTGGAGTGCAGCGACTGCATGGCCACTCCAGTGACCTTCCAGCATTTGCCAAGCTGAACTCCTCAGTTCCAGCTGCAAAGCTGATGGCTGAATTAGAAACAGCAATTCTTATTGCAGCGTACGATCACAGCAGCCTCACTCCCCTCTTTGCAATGCAGCCTCTCACGCACCCTGAGGTGATGGAGGAGCTGTCCAGTGGCGTGCAGGCAGCTCTGCCAGCAGACACCCCAAAATGCTGCATGACATCTAAACCTCATGACAGAAGTGTAAGGTCTGTATTCCTCCAGATCAACCAGTATAAAAACTGTCAATGCTGCTCCTCCCATCACTCCCCAGTTGATGCTCAGAGCACCTCACCACACAGAGACCCCTAAGATCTGTCTCTCATTCCTGAGGGGGAGGATGAGATCCAGTGACCTGCACAGGACTCCACAGTCTGTGGCAGATCTGGGAACCAACACACACATTTCCTCTTGAGAAAGCACCATGAGACAAAGGCTGAACCACCACAGCATTTTCAATTGACAGCTGACTCCCCTGAATCCAGGGTACGCCCATGACACAGCAAAGTAACATGACTACAAATAAACTACACAAAGCAGTGAAAATAGCAGAGATTTTTGGTAAGGAAGCTATACCAGACTGTAAAAGGAAGTCCTGCTGAAACTCTAATAACATCACTTGGTGGAAAAGCCTTAATCTGTAATGCTGTTTATCACAGTGCAGTGTAAATATCCACTAGGTGCCAACAACAGGCTTATCCCCAGAACCTCTCTTTGGCCATGTAGAGGACAAATGCATAAAATCGGCCACAATTTGTATAAACTTCTTGTAACTTGGTAAAAAAAAACAACTTTAGAAGCATGAAGGGCTGTTCTAGGACTTTAATCTTTAGCTTGAGGGAAACCAGAATAAACTAGGAGCTAACACAGTTAAAGGCTTTAAGGAAAAAAATCTTAATGTAAAAATTTCATCGCCTGATAAGGAAGCGGGTTAGAGAGTGGAGGCTGACAGTCTCTGATCCAGGCTGATCTACTGTCCTGAGCTGTCTGAAGGGAACGAGATGCCACAGAAACACAGCCAAACAAGTGAATGTCTGAGCAGATTGCAGTAATCAAGCCTGATAATTCCCGAGGTATAGGCTGCAAACATGAGGTTATTGTATTACAAATAAATCTGCAGCTTGAACATAGCCTGCACAGCTTTGGAGGTGTTTGCTACATGGGGAAAGCAGGCAGAGCCCTGTCATTCACACTGGTTAGCCCAAACCCTCCTTGAAGGGACAAGTGCAAAGGGGCAAACACACCCTGGAAGGAGCATTTGCAACCCTGCATGTCTGTTTTCCTGAGGCAGAGAGAGAAGGTGGTGCTGACACCCCACTGGCAGCATCTCCAGATTAGGGATTCAATCTGCAGCAGCTTTTGGAGGGAAGGAATGCTCTTCTCCTCTGATAGATTTGACCTAGTCTCACTTTACTTGCAATGAAGCTGGTTCTATTTTATTATTTAAAATTCCCCAAACTACTGCTTCATTGTAAAAAAAAAAGTTATGCTTTTTTTGAAGCGTAGAAGGGCTCTAAACAAAGTCAAGAAGCGCTTGACATATCTCCGAATTCGAAAACGTCCTTTCCTTCACACACCCTGTTTAAATCCCTCAGTTTTGACCACAGAACATTTTATTACCTTTTTTTCCTGTACTGTGTGAGCCACCTTAACGCAGATCACCTCAGAGCCCATCTCTCTCCCCTTTAACATTCCCACAAGATCGCCGATGCAGTTGCACTTTTCAGAGACGCGCTCGTGTATTTTTAGCTCTCCCTTAATTTGGCAATAAGGATACCTTGCAGCTCACTGCCAGCCAGCTTTCCACAGGCTGCGGTTTAAGTACTCATTTATTTCCTAGGACATGGGAAGGGCCCTTTCAGAGGCTGACAGTGCCCACAAGCCCATCCACACTGCTCATTGCTGAAATATCAGGTGGCAGTGCACAGCACTGCCTTCCTCTCCCCCTCCCCCAGGAAAGCAGAGCTTATGGAGCACTTTCAAAACATCATACAATTCCCTAAGTGCTGGGAAAAAAAAAAAAAAAAAGAAGAAGAAAAATCAAACCCAGCTTTCTCTTCAGTTCTGCAGAGTCCTACCCATGCTCTGCATCACAGAGCAGATCTGTTCTCAGAACTGAGAAATTTCAGTGCCTAGTCTGTCACTGTCAAACAAACCCTTTTTATTTCACCCCAATATGCTTTCAAGGGCTTCCTCTATCCTTCCCTACACTCCCTCCCTCCCTCCACCCCCAGTCCCCAGGATATTGCACATAAACTGCAGAGCTGTGGCAGGAATGAGACTTCTTCATCACCATTCACCACCTTTAGGATTTTTGAAGGGAGAACTTAAAAACCCAACTCACAGGTTTTCAGATTTCTCTCTATCTCCCCAAAGAAGTTTGATGCAACTGACTCCCCTCCCTGTTTATTGTTATTATTGTGTGATGAAACACTGTCAACTGATTTGTAACTACGACTTCATGATAAAGAGGGAAGCTTGCTGGAAAAAGCTAAATTAGGCTCCCGGGAAAGGCAGAGAAGCAAAAATCCATCTCACTCAAATCATCACCCTTCTCAGAAATCAAAGGCAATGAGATTTGATGCAATGAACTATATTGTGTTTGTGATTTAGAAGCATCTGTACACGGAATTAGTCCCTGATGGTGCTGAGAGTGGCATGAGACACTCAGAACTCAGCTCTTGCTTCTGGTACAGGCAGTCCTTGGGAGGAAGAGCTGGATATTGAGCTCTGGATCTCTTACAAACTTTTAAAGACCACTCATCCCCCCTTTTTCAGAGGCATGATCACAGTTATACCAAGGACAGTAGCACAAACAGCACAAAAGGGAAAACTTGCCTCTACTTAGAAAAAAAAATTGAAAAATCCATTTTGGGAAAATTAAGTATTGGGTGCAGCAGTCTTTAAAAGCAAACTGACAGACAACATGCAGTCAACAAGAGAGTTAGGGGTCTAGGAATAGATAACAAGAATACTTTTCTGGTGCTTTCCCCACTTTGTAGCTTCATCCTAAAAGCAGAGCTCCAGTAATTCAGGACAACACACACAGACTCAGAAAAAAAAAAAAGAGAAGTTAAGGTTTCAGAAGCTAAGAAACATTTCAGAACTCATATGTAGCACATCAGGAGTCGTAACTAGTTTTAGATTGGCATGTAAATTGTTCTGTGGAAAATTCTTATTGCCTCCGAGACCCTGCTATTCTGAGTTATTTGACAGTTTAAGGGAAATCATAATTAAAAAAAGAGACATAAATAATAGCCTGTGCAGTGTGGTGCACAGAAATAAGTGGAACCATTTCATTTAAACTCTGGTGAGCTTTTAATTGCCTGGATTGCATTGTGAGGCAGCCTAACGGTTGATTGCCTCCATTATGCTCTCTTGTTCTGTGCCATTCATCCGCACAGTCTCAGCTTCTGTAGTTAACACAACAAAGTAACCGCAACTCCATAACACTCGGGGGGTTTTAAAAAAATAAAAGTAAGGATTTCGGTACTCTGAATATAGTCTCTTCTGTATACTTTTGAGTTAATTTTCCTTGCTATATAACTAAACTTCACCTCCTGCCCCTTCTTCTACAGAGGGATCTGCTTTTTTCTTTCTTATTTTTGATTTTTTTTTTTCCTTTCTAAATAAAGGATATGGGTTGGGAAGGAGGGGACAGAAAAATAAAAAGGAAAAGAGGAGAGGTTAGGCAAAAAAAATAAAAATGAGAATGCAGTCCCACAGCTGGGAGCAGTGATACAGATTAAAAGAATTTGGCCAACATGGCTAGTCGATTGCCAAGAGACACCAAACAAAAGATTTCTCTTCTTCTTTCCCCTTCTCTTTTTGAAAGCTAGATTGGGCCTAAAAGCTTGTTTCTCTCTGTTCACTGGCCCAGAGCATCCCTGCAGGCTGTAGCCCCCTAAGGGACAGCACAGCAAATAGATGTACCCAGATCTCAGGGATCGGAGCTGCTGAGCTATGTTCCTACCCCTGGCGTGTCCCCCCCATCTCTCTCTCCCAGGCCCCCCCCACCACTCTCCCCCTCCTTTTTTAGAGCAGTTGTGCTGGGAACCAATTTGATTCCCTTTTTCTCCAATGCAGCTGCAAGGCTCAGAGATACTGACATTTTTCCACTCTTATCAGTTTAATTACAGTTACCATGGCAGCAAAGTGCTAGTGCTTGGCAAAGGCCAACAAGAGATTTGCAAGACTGAGTTCAATTTTGATGCAGCTCACATGCAAAATAAAAAAAAAAATAAATAAGANGGACGGGGGGGACGGCACACCCCGAGCCGCCGGTGGCGAGCGACAAAGCCACATGCTCCCCTAACTCTGCCGTAAGCCTATAATCCCAGCGGTCTCTTAGCTTTGTTGTAACAAATGGGTTTGATTAAACTGTCACATGCGGCGTTAGCATACCGTGTCGTGCTCGCTGGGAAGGGAGAAGGGGGGGAGAAGGGAGAAAAAAAAAA
>VZTZ01007893.1:257161-285315 GCA_013400955.1 Drymodes brunneopygia | reverse complement strand
AAAAAAAAAAAAACTAACTTGTATAGTTTGTACTTTTGATAAAAGGTTCCACTGATGAGCTTTGGCAGTGGAGGTTCTTTTCTAATGTCTTTTTATCTGTATTAATTCCTCAGATGAAAACTTTAAGGAACAATGAAGGAGAGAGGTACTGCTCTGAAACGGTGAGAAGAAAAAAATTACACAGCACACCTGGGACAGATGAAGCCAAACTAGTGCTTTTATAATGCCAATCAGCAGGGCTGTTATCATCCCTCTAATTAGGAAAGCAGCCTAAAACAGAGAGCACTTGGGGAAATGGTAATGTTATGGTTTTGCACTTAAAAGGGGAGACATTTCCTGCACTGTAAGAATCCAGGATTGGGGCTGACAAGTCCTTTAATTAATGGGCAGGATTCCCTGCGTGTGCAAGTGTGTGTGCATGTTTCAATTCATAAAAGTGGACAAAGGGGGCTATTTGGGAGGGGTGGGGTGGAGGGAGGGGGAGAGAGGCAGAAAAAGGAAGGGAAAAAACAGTCCATTAGTTTGAAGGAGAACAGAGTTCACAGCTACCTTCATTTTATTTAACCCCCAAAGGATTGAAATGTGGAGCTGCAGCGAGCTGTTTGCCAGAGATTTGAAAGCTACAGTAGAAAAAGCCCAAGGCCATCAGACAAACAAAAAAAGTTTGGGTAGAGCGTGCATCCTGAATTTGCTAACACCTCCCATCCCCTGCAGTTGGTGGGTCCCTTGCCTCTCCCTCTCCTGCCTGCAGCTTACGGTCCCAGCGTGGCACTCGGGCTGTTCATGGCACACAGTGCACACCGAGCAGCCAGGCTCATCCTCATCCTCAGTGCTCACCCTGCACCCCTCAGGGCCCTGTCACAGGCACCCTGCCCTCCTCCCTGTCACCCACAACAAACACCTCTGGGGGGAGGAATCTGTTGCCAAATGGTTTGATTTCACTGTTGTGTTGGATAAGAGAGACAGGCGAGATTGCGGGGATGCATCCAGGGAAGGCTGTTGTCAGTTTAGAAAAAAGGTAAAAAATAAAGCATGCAGACCCTTCAGAGTTGATGATGTGCCTAATCCTTCAACTTCCAGTGGGCCAAGCCAGGGTGACAGCTCAGCCCTGACACCTGAGTGACATCACTGGGGTTTGGAGTTGTGGGAATGCTGTTGTAGCTGCTGTATTGATTTTGGGGTCCAATCCTGCTTATCCCAAGGTAAGCCATCCCAGTGAGGTCAGTGGGACTGGTTTTGCCAAATGAGAATTGCTCACTCGAGCAAGGGTTGTGAGGCAGCAACGTTAAATCAATGCAGCAGTGGCATCTCCTCGCTCTGGCTACCGAGCCAATGGATTTTACACACCTCCCACCCTCACTCTGCCAAGTAAGGGCTTAGCAAAGGAGCTACTCACAGAAATGAAAGCAAGCCTTTTTTATTTATTTATTTATTATTTTTTCCTTTTTTTATGAAAAAGTGCACCCATGTAAAACTAGCTCTGGAGCTTGTAACAGATTATACAGAACACTGAGTGATAAATAGAGTCATGTATCTTGTATCAGACTCGAGACTGCAGCATAGCAGTCACTGGAGAGCATTATCGGGAGTAGAGCAAGATCGTTCAGAGGTTGAAGAATTAAAATTAAAAAAAAAAATAAAAAGAAGGAAAAGATCGTCCATTCAACTAGCACATTTTGAAACCAAGACATGATGGAGGTATTTCAGTGATGTTTTTTTTCTGGCAACATAAATTTAGAGTATAAATTAAATAAATCTCCTAAATAAAATTTTATCTAAGGAAGATAAATGTACGTGTTGCAACTTTCTTATTGACCTTCTATTAGCAGTTTGAAGTATTTTTCTGAGACAGAAGATGGAAATTCAGGTGTTCAGTGTCCAAAGATCAATCAAGAAGGCTCTATCAGAGGTGAGAAATACTAGTTTTGTTGTCTTGGTTTCTTTTCCATTTTAAAATCAGTAATAAACTTGAACCTTGTCATCAGATAAGTGCACATTTTTGCACTGAAATCCTTGCTCTTTGCTCTTTAGCAATGAGCATTAATTTTAGCACAACCCCCTTACAGGATATTTGGTAACTACATCATGACTCTTTTTAAAGCTTGGACCAAGGGAACAGCTCACATGAAGTCCCACTGAAATCACTGAGACTTTGGGCAATGGCTTGAGCTATGTGTTCGATCAGGGCCATATAGGAATTGCACAAACTGAAGGCACTCTCATAAACAGAATATAAAAAAATAAAAATATCGAAGTGTGGCTGATGAAGAGTATATCACAAAGATCACTCTCAAGATGCTAGTGGTGTTAAAGAAATTAATTTCTTTGCCAGTAATAATTTTTGACATTGCACCCGACAGAGACTTTATTCAGCTCCTAAAAGGTTAAAATTTAGGTGGGGAAAAGAAGAGAAAGGATAAAAAGACCATCTGGCCTTAAAAAAAAAGTGTACCAATTTTTAACCCAGATTTGAAAACTGCCAAGTTATAATAAACACCTGGAAACCTGGGTTTATAATGGAAACTGCAAGTGACCTCTGGTTGCAATGGAGCCTGGACAATAACAATTTACAGAGCAGCTGAAAGTCATTCATAACCAACTGAATAAACTGACTCTGAAGTAGGAGAAGCAACAGTGTCGGTGAGAACGCCGTTCAAAGACTAACGCGGCAACTGGCGGGATTTTCAGAGCAAAAAAAAAATTAAAGCCTTGCCAGTTTTCTAAATGGCTTTTTTGGGCATATTGCCATCTCCTGCCACTCCCTCCTTCCCTCCCTTTGAGGATATCAAAATCCAGGCAGCTTGTTCTTTCTAAGGCTGAATTCCACACACTGCAGCTTCGATCTCAACAAAGTGGTCCCTGTGATGGTACTGGGGCCTCACCTACAGAGCCCGGCCGGTCCAGGGACTGGCATCAAGTTTCTCTTTCACAATTATTATATCCTTTGTCGTGCTGTGCATTCTCTGTACACACTCTTTGGAAAACAAAACAAAAGGATACCCATAAATAAAAAGTGATGGCTTGTGCTCAAACCCTCCCTGTCAAGTCCCAAAGAGGAGGTGCCATGTGTAAGGAGAAAAAGGCAGGAAACTTAAAATGCAGTGTGGCTCATTGTCCCTACAGAAACAACTCGGGACAAAGTTTGCCAAAGTACTTCAGAGGTTTAAGAAATAATCCTATTTTCAAAGGTCAGTTAAGAAATAATGGGTCTGTCCATCCACTTGCAATGAAACCTTTGCCTTGGAGGTCAATGGGAATACACAGAGAATGTGGAGTTAAAAAGCTCTGTGAGTCTCTGTGGGATCTGGGTGTAGTTTGTCCCTTTTTTTCCAAGGTTTGGCTTACTATTACAGAAGACCATTTCTAACCTGCATTTCTTTTAAATGCTGCAGTAATGGGTATACACCTTAAGTATCCACATTGTCTCCAACTAAATTTCTCCTCCAAAGCCTCCTTCTCGAGAAACATTACAGATTTCTGCCTTTTGTTTGCATCTCCCCAAGTCTTTCTGAACCCTATGTGAGCTAAGCAGGCAAGGCAATCCCCATCCTTGAATAATTTCAGGTTCTTCTGTGCAGGATCAAGACTGGTACCTGCGAGTTTCACAGACTCCTCAGCTGAGGAAATTTAGCTCCTAATGCCCGGACTCCCAGTTTTATGAGTGGTTAAAGGTTGGCACACACAAGCCACCAGCTGAGACAGAGTTACCAAATGTAGGCCTCTGGTAAGGCAGAAAGGGGATTGGGATTTGAGGAACTCCTTGGTGTTGCAGTTTGGGAGGGTTTGAGGACTTGGAGGGAACCCTGAAACTCATGGTTCAATTTGTGCCCTCTGCAGAAAGGAAATGGGATGGGATTGCTTAATTCTGAGTACAAATGAGGACCAGAGATAAGGATTGTGAGTGAAAGTCACTTTTAGAAAATATCCTGCAAGGGGACACACTTGGCACCATCTTTAGGGATATAATGCCACCTACTGAGTGGCCACTAGTGCAGCCTGGAGCTTCCAGGCTTTTCCCAGGGGATCCATAGTTATGTACGGATCCAAGCTTGACCCTACCTAACACATGAGAAGATCAGAGCCCTAACAGCTGGGATGGCTCTAGGCTATTTCCCAATAATTATCTGTATTTATTGATGAATTTATGAAAATTACCATCTTTGTGGGCACCTAATGCTCTAGTAGAGAAAGAGCTACACCTAATTTTCATTTTATTGTAGAGGGAGCCCTATGCCAACTGCCTTGAAAAGGATCCTGACCACCAGCATGCATGATGTCTCAGACACTCCACGAGGATTCAACAAGAGTCTCTGGTAAGAGAATATGAGGAGGAGCAGAATGAAAAGATGAGAATTAGAAAATCCTGAGGTAACAGTTGAGAACAATTCTTATATAAAATCCCAAGATTGATGCATCCCCTAGCAGAAGCATGCTGCAGTATATTCCTGAAGTAAGAACACATCCCATTGGTACAACCATGGAACAAGGGCTCATTCAGTTATGAAACATCCCATTTCCTCAGTTTTAGGCCTTATATAAGTTAGCACCTTCAAACCCCAGAAATAATAGAAAGCCATGCGTTGTTTCTCTCCTCCCTGTGGTGTGCTTACCTAAGTCTGCAAGTCACATGCAAGCCATTCACAAAGAAAGATCAATTCAGTCCTTCAAAATCCTCGTGAGAGAGAGGGATCCATCCCATCTCAGGAAGAGAAAGCTGAACCACTGGCACTGCAGCTTTCAACAGGGCCTATCCACTTCAGGCAGCTAACATTTCACAACTCCTTTTTGTTTTTTTTTTTTTTTTTTAATGTTTGGTATCTCATGGTTCTTTATATGCTGAAAGCACTGTTCCTATTCATTTCAGGTGGGAGTATTTGGCACCTTTGCCAACCTGACCCCAGGTGCCTTGCATCAGGAATTCACAAACAAAGAGCACACAGTTAGTAACTGTACAAAGGAATAAAAGAGGTACAATCCTATTTATTTTCCAGTGATAAAAACTGGATACTTTGAACAGAAAACTTATCCTTGTTTTTCAGTTGTGACACCTTGTGTTAATCGATTCACATCTCTTGTAAAGTATAAGATATAGATCCTATAGATGTTAGCCTTTTCCACCATACAGTTTAAGTTTTTTCCCAAGGTAGTTTCTTTCATGCAGTGAATTAGAGAGGTGATTGTGTCATTAAAAGCTAAAAGCAGTATAATGATTTGTATTCATAAGGGGAGTAAATTGAGGTTGTATGTAAATACAATAATACTGGTATTTCCTGTGTGGAATACCAGTACACTTGGCTTTTCATCACAAATATTTTTAATGTAGCTCCTCTATTGGAAAAAAAAAAGGAGGGTGGAATTAAAAAAAAGTCTAAAATAGTGAATCAGGTGGCATTTAAGACTGTTTAAAGCAATTTTGAATCTTCAGTCTGCAGACCAGAACAGCACTGATGCCAGTGGCAGTGACACAGCCAGCAATGTGATGTCCACTTTCCTGATAGCTCCACTTGTTGAAAACAACACAGGACTCCTAAATTTTGGCTGTACCATTGTCTTCCTTACATTTTCTCTAATGTAGGACTTTTCTGCTCCTTCTTGACTGCTGTCTGCATCTGCCTTAACTCACCTAGCTGTCTCTTGGTGCTTTGCTCTTCCACTTTCATGTCCCACAGCTCTTCTCTCCCTTTTATTTAATTTTCTCCTCCTGAAAGGCTGAGCTGAGGGGCACAGCAGGGCTTTGAAGCCCCTTCCCTAAGAGCTTGTGGGGTGCCTGGGTGGGCATAGGTGAGGAACAGGGAGAGTTTGCTCCCAGGCCATGGGCATGGCCACAGGGCAGCCCAGGCAGACAGGGGGAAGAAGAACAGGGAAAGGATTAGAGCCTTTAAGTGGCAGCTGAATCTTGGGAAAATATAAAAGTTAATCTCTGAAGTGTCTCCTGATGCATATGAACCAGAATCCCTGGGAGGCTCTTAACTTTGCCAAATTTGGGCAGCTTTTCACAGGGATATGAGAGCTCACATCCCTAGCGTGAGGGTGATTTTTTTAGGTGACCTTTTACATCCCACTCAAAAGGAGGAGACAGTAGAGTTTTGCAGTCAGGATATTTTTTTTTTTGAAACAATGGACAAAACAACATGTTTTTCTCCTAGTTCTTTGTTCTCAGAAATAGCTAAGCACTTTTAACAGAAACTCAGAAAACAAAAGGGGAGGAAGGGAAGCCCAAGGCAGACTTTTGCTGTAGAAAATTTCAGTGCAGATTCTGAGAGTCTGGCAAAGCTGGAAACAACTGAAAGCAGAAGTTTAAAATAGAGTGCATTAGTTACCTTTAAATTACAGACACACAGAAACTGGAGTATAGAGCTGTGGCTGTTTCATTGTTTCCAGCCCTGAATTGGAGTTCTCAGATAAATGAGAGGAGATCTGCTACATTCATAGCATTTATTTCTCTTTGAAAACAAGTCTGCTAACTAAGGCACTCAGATATTAATTAAAGTGTCAACTTTAGGCATGACTTACAAAAAACAAAACAAAGCTGTGGCTGTGCACATTTAGGTGACGACCCAAGATGGGCACCTGCCTTTCTGCTGAACCTCCACCACTTTTAGGAACTGTGTAGATATCTGCAAGGCCTCTGCTCTGCTGCTGTCCACTCACCTTTGAGCAGCATGAGAGGGTTTTGTGCTTTGTGCTTGCCCTCAGTGCCCGATTTTCTGGGCACAGGCTGTGCAGTGTGCCCCTGCCACGGAATCTCACAAGGGTTTTCTCCACTCACACTTCTGAAGGGGAACATCTCTGGCTCCCATGGCACCATATATCAGAAAAACCTTTGGAAACCCAGGAGTTCACTGTCAGCTGCCTGTGAAGTTTGTGGAGCTACTCTGGAATTTTAAATGCTTTTTTTTTTGCTCAGGAGCAAATGGGACGGGAAAACCGTGGAGTAATAATCAGAATAAGGTCACAGCATAAAGATCCTCTTGGAATATGAAATTTAAAGGAGAGCCTGTACGTGTTTGTTTGAACAAGAGCTTCAGAGTAAGAGGTGGACAAAGTGTGGATTAAGACCTAGGTAAGGAAAAGGCTGTAATTCTAATATTAATTAGTTTCTCCATAATTAAATATTTCCCATTTTGAACAGTGGCTGTGAGCTCCCTCTGTCCTTGGCAAAGTTTGAAGTCTAATTTTATGGCTTTGACTCTTCTCCGGTGCTCTGCAAGTACAAGTATGCATTAAGTAGATTTCTTTTTTCTTTTTTTTTTCATTTTTTTATTTCCTTCAATGTAAACAGTGCTCTGAAAGTGAGTCACTTGGCTAATTGCAAGATCTTAGATTATGATTAGAGAAACAATGCTTTTCATCACTAAAATATATGAGAGCAAAGAGTTGAAAACACTAGGAAATGTCCACCTTTCTTAGACTTTGATGTTTGGCATCTTGGCAGTCTGATACCAGTTTTATGGCTGTAGGTTATTAACAAAATTGGATTATTTCCAGAAAGGGATACATTTTCAATTGTCTAGGCTTTGGTAGGCAACCTCAGATTATGACTACGAGAGGGGGATTTTGATTTAGTCAACCATGGCCCATCTCAGCACAAAATGGGTGTAGTCATGTTAATTTGATGAGCCTGAGGTGGATTGACCTGTAATCTGGGCTTTGCACACACTTTTATTTGCTGCCATCCACAAATCAGTTTGCATGAGTGACACAAAATCCAGTGAAACCCAACTCTTCTTCCCTATTTCCTGTGACCTAAGTGAGTGTTTGAGAGGGCAACAAAACAGTGAAGGTTCAGCCCAGGTAAGAGTGGCAGTGGTGAGAGCAAACTGGGAGAAAGAAACAGGCAGGTTCTCAACACTGAGCTTGTGGTGAGAAACAGCCCAGAATCAGGGGGCCCAGGCTGCGGACTTGGACTTGTTTTACTCTGGACCTTGAAAAATGCCTTAGAGAGGTCATTAAAACATGCCTCTCCTGTGGTGGGGGTTTGAATATTGTGCCAACTTCCTTGGTTCCTAAGAACGCTGAAAAAACCTGACCCAGTGCCCGTCTCAAGCCAAAAGATGTTCTTCAGCCTCTCACAGTTAAAAATGACAGCTCTCTAAGCCCTACATTCACCTTTTCCACTTTGGTGCTTGGGTGTTTGCCCAATGTGTGTGACCTGTGCCTTAAAATGACCCAGACACTGCCTTCAGTGCAGAATCTGGCTGTGGGATGTCACACCTCCGCTCTCAGCTGCTCCAAGCTGGGTGAAGGTTGTTGGGAATTCTCTCAGCTGGTCCTTTGAGCAGGCTATTTTTTAGGTATCTGTGTATTTCCATACCTATCATCTGCAGAGATGCATAAATGATCGAGCTTTTCACTTAATAGAGAGGAAATGGTGATAGGGGGTTTCCATGAAGATTCTTTGATTTCAGAATTTATTCTCCCTGAGGTCCAAAATAGCCCAAATTTAACTTCCAGAACATGCTGCATAGCTATTTTTTGCTGAGCTTTTGCTGAGGGTTGAAGAGCATGAGGCAAGCTGGGATTTTTTTTGTGATTCTGGGCTGATTTGATTTATGTGGGCAGGGAGTTATTTGGACTGAGCAAGTAATTTTGTTTGTTATGAATATTTTTAATTAGTTATAAGCCCTCAAAACTTTGGATAAAGACATTTTGTTTATACTTGGGAGAAAAATGAATGAAGTAGATTACATATTTAAGCCTTTTTTGTAATGATTTACTCTTCCTTGTAATTGTGTGTAGTGAACAGATTATCTTTTATTTTATGATTCAGTTTTCCTTTAAGTGCTTCTTCCCCTTTGCTGCCACATCAGAGAGAATCTGCTGAATTTAATTGGGCTCTCCTTAGACTCATGATCCTGCTTGCCAGATCAGTTCTATGAAATTCTCTTCCTTTTTTGGAAAAACGAAATGATTTGTGGTTTTGGCTCAAATAGTTCTGATCAGCCTCTCCAGATTCTGAGGGCTACTCCTTGGCACAGCAGCCTTGGAATGCTGAAGGGACCCATCCCTTGCAGGGAGGCAGCAGAGATGGATGCCTGAATCCTGAGAGAGATGTTGCACTGTGTGGAATTCCACATTCCCCAGGTATTTCAGATTTGTGAAATTCTGCTCAGTGGAGAATGAGCGCAAAGAGATGGCACAGTTCCTTCTGATTTTTTTTTTTTTTTAAAACAGGAGAATGCACAAATTAGCAGAGTATGTGAATATGCTGCTGTCCATCCACCTCTTCTTGCCAGTGTGTCTGTTTCCAACCAAGTTCAGGGTTGTTTGGTTTAATGAATCAATGATGTAACTCTCTTAAATAAATCTTTTTGTCTCCTCCCTTTTCCCCACACAGCCAGTCCTTGCTTCTGCTCGTCCTACTTAAACCATTCAAATCAAAACAAACATGAAAATATTTTCCTTTAATTAGTACTTCTATTTAGCTTGCACTTCTTTCACCTTTCAGTTGTCAGTAATGTGTAAGAAGATGAAAACAGAATAGAATGGAATATTTGGGCTCACATGCTGGCTCATGCTACAGGGACTTTGCTAGAAATGACTAACAGCAGTCTGGTGCAGTGGGTGTACCAGCACCCAGGCTATAGGTGCTCATTTTCATCTTTGTCCACGTGGGTGGGTTTCTGGAAACAAATAAATGACTTAGAAACTAGAACTCCTAGATTGGATTGCCTTTTTTAAAAATTTTTTTTAAATCGAAATCTCCCCAGTTTTCTCACCCCACCTCTAATCCAGGCTGGATCCAAACCTCAAATGCTGGCATCTTTAGCCACTGGTAGCAGAGTGAGAAATTCAGATTGCTGCTTTGTTGGTTCAACCACTACAGAAATTCAGTGTAATTTTGAGTTATATCAATTATATCCATATTTGATATGTGACATCAAACATTTAGGGCTTATTTGTTGATTCTGCTTATTCTGTTCCTGGATTAGCTTTATCCCACTTTTGCAGACACCTGTGAAAAGTAAAAAAGTAAAAACTCCCAAAAATTGTCTGTGTGCAAAAAAAAAACCCAACCAAAAAGCACAGGCCAGTTAAATCAAAGAGAACTGATTTGCACAGAATCACATGAGGAAATTTATTCTGGTGAGCTGGCAAGATTTGACAAGCAAACTTCCCAAGAACAGTTCTCTTTGGCTCCATCCTACACCATGAAATAGTCGTGTTTTAGGAAGCAGCTTAAGGAGATACTGCTTTTCCTTTTGGGGGGTGGAGGAAAAGAATATTAGAGTCCAAAAACCAATAAATTAACAATATGAGCTTATTCAGAAAAGATTAATTTGCATTTCCATCATACTAAATTTTATTGTGTGACACTGGACAGCAGCTTTATCCCTTGTTGTTGTGGATGGGCTGTACACAAAGTTCAGGAAAGGCTTCAGAGTCTGAAATATCTCCTCATTCTCAGATCAAATCTTGTCATTGGGAGAGTGGTCAAGTCTTCCTCTCGGTGGTTCTCCAAGAATTTGGGAGCTGTGGCTTTTTCTCTGTCCACAGAAGCAGGCTGGGTCAGAGATGAGACCAGTCAGAGCTGAAATATTTGAGGATTGTTTATATTTGTGGGGCTTTTTGTTTTGTTTTGCTGTGCCTTTTTCTTCCCTGGGCCATTTCCTAAATGACTCTGAATATTACAGAATATAATCCTGAGAAGAAGCAATCCTGGATTATTTAATTCCCAGAAAACCCCACAAAATATGGACAAATATGCCATTACATTATGTAGACACCTGTAGAAAGAAAGTAAATATATGAATTCTTGCGTATCATGTAAAACTTAATCTGAATTTAGGGCAGATCCTGATAACGAGAGAAATGTCTTTCCCCTTCTACTGAGAATAGGAAGCTGATCTGACACATTTTTTCTTTTTTAAAAACACCAGGTCCAATTTATTTCCTGTGACAGAAGAAAAATGGAGTCCATCAAATCTATCAGAGTGAGCCATTTTTAAGAGACATTTAAGTAAATGTACTTCTGGATATTCTCTGAAAGTGAAATAACAAGGGTGGACAGAAAAAAGGAGGGGGGTGATGGTTCTAAAAGCATCTTATTATAGTTTTAATTTATATGGGCTTTGGTGCTAATGATTCATTAGGTTATGCCCTTTAAATGGTCTTGTCTTGAAAATGCCAACATTTTGAAGCAGACCTGAATATATTTCTCAGACATCAGATCTTGCACTTGCTATTAAGATAGGCTCTTTATATTTTTCTTTAATTTCAGAACATCTTGTAAATTATACACGCTGCAGAACTTGTGCAGTTCTGCTTTGTGCCTCTGGACTGGCTGGGGGAGGTGGGAACACTCTGAATTAATGCCTGTGTTTCATTACAAAATGGGAGTAATGCTGTGGTGATATCTGCAAGGCTGGGAAGGATGAACCTGCATTCTCATTTCGAGTCCCAGCTACTTACAGAACACAGAGAAAAGCAGGACAAGACTGGCATGTGCAGGACTTTGAGGGGGATAGTGTAGGTTCTGATGGGTTACTGCTATTTTGGGGATTTCTGCTGTTTGCATGACAGCATAAATTAGCATTTTCCTTGTTCCAACACTGTAAGGGAGAAGCTTGCTCCCTTGCCTTACTTTTCATACAGATTTTATATTTGTTGATGACCTTTTCCAGTATCCCTGCAGCTCCTGGGTCACAGGACACATCTGCCCCGTGCTGAGCTCTGCACAAACCCAGAACAGCTGTGGGGATGGGCAAAGGGGAGAGGAAGGGAAAACATCTCTGAACGTGGTGGTTTAATGTTGAAGCAAGAGGTTTTTTGGGTGCCTTGGGAAAAGCTTAAAAGAAGGAAGGTAATTGTCATGGCTTTGTGGGTGTTTGCAGAGAATTCTTTCAAAACCTGTGTTTAATGGGCTATTAGAGAAAGTATACAGTGGCAGTCTGGAAATGTGACAAGTGGCTTGTAAACAGGAACACTGTGACCTGACGGTGAAAGAGAAATCTCAGTGTAGGGGGAAAACAAACAGCTCCTGTCTGGCACAGTGGAAAGGAGGAACCAAAGAGCACAGGGGGAGAAATTACATGGGCCCATCCTAAAAAGAGTGGAGCCCAGATAATGGACTCCACAGCAGGGTTTTGCATGGATATAAAGGGAGTAAGGTTGCACAAGGTCAAGGCCAGAGGGAAAGACAGATGCCATAACTGGGAAATAATTGACAGGAATGTGCAGCAAAGTGGATCTCAGCTCTGGGAAGGAGTTTGAACATGAGGGTTTGGAGTTCTGAGCCACAGCTGACAACCAAATCATTGACTTTCTGACAGAACCATGATCATGTTTGCAGTGCTTGGTTCCAAATGGAGGTGTTGAGCCTGCAGTGGTGGTGAAACACCCATAAAACTGGCTCAGATCCTGACTTAGGCAAGAGAGGAGGGGTCTAGAAAACAGAACTGCTTTTATGAACTGATCAGGTGTCTACATTTCTTAAGAGAAGAGGTTAATCAGAGGGATAGTTTGCCTTCACTGGAATAAACAAAATAATCTGGGGTGGAAGGTCACCTATATTGGATATTGTGTGGAGAACACCTGACATGGAACAGTCAATGCTTTATAAAAAAAATTTGTACAGGTTTGAAGCTGAAAAAAAGAGTTTAGCAAGCTTACACTGCTTGCTGAAGAACACTTGCAATCATGATGGTCAGTTCACTAAATCATGTAGCAATGACCATAATTTAGGATGTGATCTCTTTATCTCCACTTCAGGAGTTTGGCTGCCCAGACCCTCTGTGAAACTGAAAGTTTGAAGTGTATTGATAAAAATGAAACAAGGAAGAAAATACAAAAATCACTTCCTGTAGCATAATTGTTTTGAGAATGAAAAAAGAAAAGGGACACCTTAGTGAAGAGGAGGGATTAAAGGGAAAAGGATGCATTTACTTCAGGTTACAGATGAAAAAGTGCAGTGAAGTTGTGATGCTAAGCATTAAGAGACTAGCTAAAACTATTGACAACCAAATCAAACTATACATGTAAAATGAAATTAAAGCTCATCATCATAGAACTTAATCCAAAAGTCTTTTCCAGAAGCGTGTTATGGAGAGCAGGGGCTGATTTTGCTGCAATGAATAATTATTTAAATTTAACCTTTCCTTCTGATTATTATTTGTACATAGTCTAAAGGTATTCATAGCTTCACATAACTTTCATACATCTGTGTTTCAGCATATGGATAACCTGTGAACTAATGACTGTGAGTTTCAAGTTATTTCTATTTGCTTATGGCATAGGAGTGAATTTTTGTCAGACAGATGCTTGTAAGCTTTAGAATTAAATTTGCAGTGAAAATTTTCAGACTAAAAATTCTGATTTTTCTCTGTGCTAATATTTTGTGAGCATTTATCTTTAAAATGTCTTGTTAAAGTCCTTGTAGGAAGAGTTTATAAGGACTGGCTTTGCTGTCAAAGACATGCTAAGGAAGTTCAAACAAAAGTTTTCAAATAGATTTATCCTTTCCTTGTTCATCTTCTAACCCTTAGCATGACACTTACAAATCAGAAAGTACACACAAGTTAATGTCTTTTAGTGTTCTCTTTGGTAAAATATAATATTAGGGTTGAATGCTAACAACTGATGGCTTTTCCTTTTAATCTCTTAATGTATATCATACAGTCCCTTCACTTTTCCTTCTCCTTTTTCTCTACTGCTTTCCTTCCTTTGTACCCCCAAATCTTTTCTTCCCCCTACTCCATCTTGCCCTTATTTTCAGTGTTATATTAGCATTGATTAAGAATAGATGCAGTAATGCTGGTGAAGACCATGCCTTTTGGCTTGCTTTTGCAAATGATTATTCTTCTATATAACCCTTATATAAACCTTCATAAGGGTTTAATGATTTTGCATGTAATTCCATTTATAGAGCAAATTTTGAAACTTCTGCAGTGTTGCACTTTGGTCAAGATACCTTGAGAGGGTATGGGGGAGATCCAGTAGAGGATGAGCATTTCAGAAGGTGGAGCAAAAGTGGATACAGCTGAACATCAAACACTGATTCAAAAGTACAGTAACCTCCAAAAATGCCCAGCCCACTTTAAAAGAATTGTCTGTAGGTTCACCCTGTGAACATTAAAGAAACAAAGTTGTTTCATTGACAATAAGCTCTCTCTCATGACATTAGTGAACCTCTTGCATGGTTTAATGGGACACTTTGCTATGAAACAGAGGTTTCTGATGTAAAATGCTGAAGATGTTGCAAGGTAAGGTGTGGGAGTGGTGATTTGCTACCAGGGTGCTTGAGATACTTGGGGTTTTACCATAATGAACACCTACAGTTACTTTACAAACCCCAGAAACTGCATGAAACAGCCTCTGCATTTATTGTACCCCACTGCAGCTGTATTGTTTGGAACTTTAGATGCAGTCATTGCACCTGCTGTGTTTGTAATGCTTTCTCAATATAGAATTGTGAACAAACTTAACATAGAGGCAAAGGAGTAATACAAGTGTGTTAGGGCCTCTGCTAGAGCTTATTTAAAGCCTGGAGCCCTATAAAAGTATGAGAGCACCAGAGTGACCATGGAGTTACTGATCCAAGTTGTACCAGGGCTCAGAGGGGAGCTTCTCATTAGGAAGTGGATCCTTTGTGATCGTCAAAGTGAGGTTTGTCCAAAGCATGAGGGATTGACCTGCTGTCACTGATGGCACTGGGAATGGAGTCAGGCTGCTTTTGCAGCTGGAATCCATACTTTTAAATGCGTTGAACAGCCCAGGATTAGCTCCATTCCAGGAGTGGTGAGCACTTGGCTTTTCCATTTCCATAATGCCTCTGTCAAACCCAGCACACCAACCAGTCACTGCTAAGCAGTGTTCCCTCACATATGGCCAGTCTCAGGAGGTCACTCCAACACTGGCAATTAGCATGTTTTGTCACAATGCTATCTCCAGAATGTACAGTTTAATTAGAAAAGGTAACAGTGAAACAGGCAGCTGTTTAAACATCAGGAAGATACCTCAGGATTTAAACTGGCTCAAGTTTATCGTGGCACGCGTTTTGACAAGTTAGGCTAGGAAACATTTCTGAAGCAGTTAAGTTACTTAGAAATGGAAGTCTCTGTGACTTTGAATTAAATAACTAGAAGGATTTTTAAAAGTTGCCTAGCTACCAAAAGTATTATTGCATAACCCAGTATTTGGGTATGTCTCTGTAATCTATCATGTATGTTTAACCTGTCTTGTGATATTACCAGGCGTTTCTATTGCTTTCCTGGTCTTTGAGAATTATTTGGTTCTGTGACTCAGCCACCTGATCTGGGAAACAATGTCTGAGAAGCAGGGAACCTAAATCCATAGTTAAACAGACAAATAAGTGGCCTGAGATTTTACTTTTGTTACCAACAGGAAATGGACTCAGACAAACACAAATGCCTCAACAGTACAAGATTTATGTCAGAACGTGAAGTTCCAGTTCATCACATGTGGTATATAACCATAGATTTCTGTACATAGACCTCTACATTTACATCTATGTAGGTATTTATGAGTACAATTAATGAAATTTCATCCACAGAAAAAAACCAAGAGGAATTTTAAATGTATAGTGATTTAGGGTTTTTTTTGGGGGGGAAGAGTGTTGGGGAGAGAATTCTCAGTGGACCAGGATTTTCGATATGAAATTTGCCAGCAGTGTAAATAACTATTCCCAGCACAACATTAGACCTAGAATTTAATGTCATAACACAAGAGTGCTTTTTATTTTTTTTTCCCCTGTGTGTGTGTGTGGACATTTTGTTTTCCCATATCACGAACTTCTAAGGCTTGGTTGAAATCAGCGAGAATATGGGATGTTTGTATTTCTGAAAACTGGGCTCATTTCTGTTCATAAGTTCTTGGTTTCAAATAAATTTCTTTACAGATACTTTTTAATAATTGGGGCAGATTAAATTAAGGTTTTTCATAATGTCTCTGTTAGGGAGTTGTAAACCTTTTAACAAAGGGAACAAAATCTCCTTGATATCCTCCCCATTTGCATTGTCACTTTCTTCCTCACTATGCCTGATTATACAGCTAAAAATTGAGTAAAAATTTCCATTTACCTAATTGGGTTATTGAGTGTCAAGCCTGTTTGCTAAAGACTGTAAAAGAGGAGGGTAATATTTGCATTAAAAAAATACTCTCTTGCCTTCCCCTTGCTTTTCCCTTCTGCATTTGACCAGATTCATGAAAGACAGGAGAAGACAGAAGCATCCTTCCCATTTTTTTGCAAGCAGTGAGAGTCTGACTGCCTTTCAAAAGGAGAAATTTTGCAAGGCTGTCCCATGTCATCCCTACTGCAGGAAAAACAGTGTGGGTGAGGTGGGGGAGACCCTGGGATTATTTGTCATGGCACAGGGAGCTGCTGCTGCCTGAATTTCTCTGGATGTCCCATTAAGGACGAGGGATGGATCAACGTCCCCTGACAAAACATCCTTGGTTATTTGCATATCTTAAACTGAACCAGCAGAGCAGCACGAATAACAGAAATGATAATAGAAATTAATAAAGGGCTGTCCTGCATGTCAGCTCCCACATCCTCAGATTTTGCTGCTTCCTCCCCAGTGGTGGGAGCCCCGTTCCCCAGCAGAGCTCAGCTGTGTCCCTGCAGCCAGGCTGGAGCAGGGAAACACCAACCTGCACACGGGTTTTGTTTTAATAGATGTGCCTTTTAACCTGCAAGATTTTATAGAACTGCATATCTGTATTTTTATAGCATCCACATGACCTTTGAGATAAAAAGAGGTCTTTTCTTTTAACTCCCCAGTTCACAACTGCTCTGATAGCTCCTTGGATAAAGCAGTGATGACCATGGTGTAAATGCCGAGGTAGTTGCTGTAGGTAGACAGATAGACTGAACTTTAAAATTTCATCTCCTATCTGTCATCTTACCCTACACTAGTAAGAGAATGAAATATTTAATATCACACTGTAATTATTTTTTAAAAATTCCTCTGCTCAGCCTGTTTTGCTACTGTGCAGTGATTTTTTAATTTATTGTGAAAATACCTCCATTTACACATTTCCCTATGATCAAGCACCACCATGGCAAGCAGATGGTGGCACTGAGTGCCATGTGCAGTTGTGACATGTACAATTTCTTGTCTTTAGTCTTCTGGGTCATCCAGCAGCTGACTGCACCCATCTTTTTGGGGTCTGTGTGTAGAGATGCAGAAATTTCCCAGTAGTTTTAGCCTTAGTCCCTTCATATCCCATCCCAACCTCTAGCTCAATACATGGTTCCTTCCTAGAGAACTTGCCTTGCTCTTGGACCTTTCCAAGGGCATTTTAAGGTGACCACATCACTCAGTGTTTCATCACAATGACACTGAATCTTTCCTACAGCCCCTCACTACACAGTGCTTGAGGTCCCCACACCCCCCTCCCCACCCCAGTTTAAAGCTGGGGAGAATATCTTCTTTGGAATATTATTTCTTGTATCTTTGCCATGTAATTTATGACATTTGAGCACTGCCCAAGATAGCACGACAAAGAATTTTCCCCTAATATCCAATCTTAACCCACACTCTGTCAGTTTGAGGCCATTTCCCTTTGTCCTGTCACTACATGATCCTGTAAAAAGTCTTTCCCCTCTTGTAGGTCCCCCCCAGGCACAGGAAGGCTGCAATTTGCTCAGACCCTTTTCCAGTCTGATACATAGACTGTGTGTTATTTGTTGACTATAAAGAGCATACAGTATGGCCTGAATTACCTCAGGATTTTTGAACAATGGGAGTGGATTATTACCTGGCTGTGTGACACCTAAAATTGTGCTTATCTTCCTCAAAAGGGCCTCTGCCCAAAACTCAGGACCATGAATTAAAGCATCTTCTGTTGGATTGGATGCAGACAAACACTTGGACTATTAAACAACTGGACTAATTATCAACTAAGAATATTCAGTTAATATTTTAACCCCATTTCGGGGGCTGGAGGGGAATTGGTCTTTTGCACCTTCTTCAGGAGCATCTTTCACACACTAAAACAATGTTGATATTGCACATCTGTGTAAATGTTTCTCAAAATAATTCCTTATAACAGTCTTATAAAGGAAAAAAGATGCATGAAAAGTGACATCAAAGTGTTTTTAAATAGAATAAAAGTTTTATTTAAAATATATGCAAACAATAAAGCTTGCAAGAATGGTTCAGCCTTTATGATTTGCTCTAACAGTGATCAGTGAAAGAAAAAGAGCATAGCTCTTAAAAATAATCCTTGGGTTTTTCATGCAGTTTAGAGGGCTTAAAATATATCTTCCATAAAGACTCCATGACAAATCTGATATTACTTGTACATAGAGACAGTAAGCCAAAATCAGCTTATATTAAGGTGCAAATGTGGACATTGACTTCAAATTGGGCTTTTCTGGATGGTCTTTATTGGGACTTGAGTGAGCTGCTGTTCCAGAAGAGGCATCATTGGCTCTTTTTAATATGGACCCATTCCCTGGTGTGCAGGGAAAGCTATTTATTCCATTCAGAGCAGGAGTTTAGTATTTCAAAAGCTGACTTTTCTATTGAGCATGTTTAAATCTTTCATGGGAAGCTGTGAAAGGGAGCAGAAGGCCAGTGATGTGTCAGCCAGCCCTGCTGGTCCCTCCAGGTTAGACTGATGGAACCTGGAGCTGCCACCTGGGTGAGTTTTTATGGCCAACAATTTTTTATGGGCACTTCTTCACAGCTGAAAAAGTTTGATCAGAATTGCTGCAGTATGTGGCAGACAGTAAAAGCTGATGTGCATTCAAAATTCTATTAGAGAGAGTCCACACCATCCCTGCACTGTGGAAATACTGTGGGGAGTGGGAAGTTTTATCCAGGAAATGTCATGGTTTCCTCTGCTGCTAGGTGTGGATCAGAAGGATACATTCTAATAAGACCTTTCTTAAATTTTCCTGTAACATATATAATTTAGGTGTTGTAGTGTGCCAGTGTCAGTGTGGGTAGGGCACAGAGAGCAGGAAGCTCACAACAATTAAACATCTGATATAAACACCTTTTGAGTGAACAACTCTTAGATTAAAATAATGATTCACTCCCTTTATTCCCTTATATTCCACTGAAAAACATGCACAAAAAATTTCAAGTTAAGGGTGAACAGCTGGAAAAATTAATTACAAGCACTGCCAAACCTCAAGTTATTTCACAAAAAAACTGTCATGGGCTGTAAAGGGTGTTGGTTCACTGGTGGTTAAGGCCATGTTCCTGCCAGCATTTACTTGACCATGTTTTATCATAGATCATAGCAGTTTTTAGGTTGTTAAGTTGTTTTTTTTAAATTTTTCTAGTTGGGACAGGCACAGACTGAGCTGCCTTGTCTTGGAGAGAAGAGTATTTAGGTATGATATTCTGAGTGAACATAATTTTGCATGAAGTTCACTTTATTTTATCTTGTTTCATTTACTTTTCTTGGGACACGTTGAGTTAGAAAAGAAGAGGGTGAGTTAATATGATTAAATTCCAGTGGGTCACAATGCAAATTAGGTGAGAGGCTCTTGCTGTAGGCATGCAGCTCTTTCACATGTGCTCTCCTAACCCAGGAAATGCTTCCCTTGCCTTCTCCCCCTTCTCCCTTTGTGAATCAGCAGCACAATGCACCCTGTCTGAGCCACCAGCTTGGAGTGGTCACTTTTAATTTGCTTTAAGGCTTAGCTCTCAAAGCCCTGTGATGTGTCACAGGTAGTGGCACACTCTTGCCATAAAACACAGAGAGATTGTGTGGAGATCAGATGGGAATGGCAATGATAACAAATAAAAATCTAAATTAAGGGGGAGAGAGTAAATAAATTTTTAATCATACAAAATTTAATACTTATGTTAAGGAAAAGAATATTAAAAGTCATTTTATAGGGAGTGAATTTATATTGGAGCTGATTTTAAAGTTGTGCAGCTTTGAGTGATATGATAATCATGTATTTTTCTCCCCCCTCAGCTGTACTAGGGGATTGAAATTTATATACTCAATAACTAGAAAAGAATCATAAAAGATCAGGCTGGAGGAATCTGTCTCACTCCATTTTTTCCTGTCACTCCCATAGCGATTTTAATATTTTTCTTATATCTCTGCTTATTTTCACTGCCAAACATTGTTTTCAAATACAGTTGGCTTGAAAATGAGCACTTGAAGCTGCAAGCTTGTCGGGAAACTACCATGATTTTCAGGTAGTACAATGAAATCTTTAGCTATAAAAAATATAAAATAAAAATAGGATGTCAGAGTCTCCTGCCAGCTGTAAATGCAACTGAATAGTCTTATTGTGTGCTTTAATATTTTTAACTATTTTAAGCATTTGCCTCTTTCTTTTTTTTTTTTTTTTTTTTGTCTTGGTGCTGAGGGAAAATGGATTTGCAAAAGCTAACATAACAGCACATTTATTTCTTTCACCCTTTTCAAATAGGAATTAAAGACAGGATAGTCTACTGAATAGACTGCCAGACTGAGAGACAGAAAATAAGTTTCCTATTATCAATTCATTGAGAAAGTCTATTTGCTTTCCTATGCCTCAGTTTCCCATCTGTAAAATGAAGATAATGTAATTTATCATCCTGTGCAACGTGCTTTGCGGTCTAGAGCAGCAAGATAGAGTGGAGTATTATGATGAAACATTTGGGGCAAAATACTGATGAGTTTTAATGATTTAATTTCTTGCTCGTTATTTTTTTTCATTCCTAGCTTTTGATGTACAAGTTGCTCCCCAGTCTTTACTGTGAGCTGCTGTTGGGGATGGCTGAGGTATTGATCCCCAAACAGAAAATGAGGTGGGTTTTGTGTAAAAACATTGAAGTCAAATGGCTTCATGGTTTCACCTGGAAGTGTCAGTGAACCATTTTCAGCCACCCACAGCAAAGGCAGGAAAGTAAACAGAGAATATATAGTATTTTCAGAATTAGTCTGGTATAAGTGGAGAGATGTTCTGTCTGATTTGAACACAGCATAACTGGGGAAATGGAAATATATCATGTTCCTTTCCAGTACTAAATGCCTTCTATTCTTTTTTTTCCCCCAAAAAATCTTATATTTATGGGTATCTCCCCATTATTTTCATGGTATTCTGTTTGATGTGTTAAGACAGCACATGTCCAGAATGGGCATTTGCTTGAAAGGGAGAGGGATTTTTTACCTTTGACATGGTGACAGACATCTCTAAAGTGTCTGGAAGATTAGGAGAGCAAAGGCCAAAAATAAAAAAGCTTCATGGCACTGCTCACACACTAACCACATATAGAATCTCCAAGAAATTTAGCCCAATTTGCTTTCAGATAGCTCACAATGGCAACTATTTACCTGTGTTTTTATCTGTCTCTCATCTTTGTTGTCTGACCTACACATTTAGATGAAAACAGAGGTGAAAGTGAACCTGTGGCTACCCAGGTGAGGCTGGTACAGGTAGTCCAGGGATTACTGTTGCTTTGTGAAGTGATGTGGATGATGTTTGATATCAGAGTTTCAACAATAGATTTATTGCCAGTGGTTGCTTTTGCTCATTTTAGTTTTCCAAATAATTGTCCTCTCTGGACACCCTCTGGAGTCAAGGATGCCCCAAAGGGTGAGCACCAAGTTTGGGCTCCTGTCCTGAACCAGTTTCTGGGTACTGGCTCCAGAGATTTCCTGGGCACACAGATTTATGTGATGGGATCATCAGTGTGGGTAATAATGATCTCTGTCCAGCAAACCACAATTCTAATACAATTTATGTGTATTTTAGGTATAAAATTATATGCTAGAAAATACACGAGCTAAGAATGGGTTTATAGTCAGAAGCCACTTTATAGGGGTGTAAAGCAGACATGAGGAGGTACAAAATGCAGTCAGAATATTCTGTGTAGCTCTAAATTCTCAGAGGCTTTGAGAACAGCTTGAAGGACACACAGGTTGCAGAAACAGGGATGGGCACTGCATGGACACCCCCAACAACTCTTTGGGGTGAAATGAATGGTGTCTGCATTGAAGGCATTTGTCCAGAGGCTTCCCCTTTGTCACCTTTGAGCAGTTGGACAAATAAAAGCCCAGGGGCTGTGGGATAGATTGCAATGGCTTTGTGCTGTCTGGCAGGAGATGATGGGTTTGGAGGGCTGGATGCATTCCCCCCTCACCTCTGGGCCCTGAGCTGTACCTGCTGCTCTGAGGTCTTGGGTATCTGAACTTTTAGCACTAAAGGTGATCCAGGTTCCTCTTAGGAAGTTGAACCTGTTGGCCACTCAGGTTTATCAAGCAGTCTAAGAAAGAGAGGCAAACAATCAAGGGTATTAATGAGGCCATAGAAAGTATTTAAATTTCTTTACCACTTGGAGAGGGAAGTGTCTAAGCCGAATGAATGAACCAACAAACTGGGCTTAAGGGGGAAGCACAATGCCTTCCATAATTCTAATAAAAGCAGCAGGTTTTGTGCTCTGGAGGCTTGCTGAGAGTGGTGTTTGAGGACAAGAGGCTTTAATCATGTTAGATGACGGTTTGTCTGGTTTGCCTGCTGTTAAACAAGAAACTTGAATATTTGGAATTAAAAAGCTGAAGAAAGCTGCAAACCATAAATCCACTAAGGAGACTGAGAAACAATTTCTGAAAGATGGTTCTGTGTTAGGTCAGTGGTTTGCACCTTTTGATGTCAAGCCTGTATGAACCTCTCTCACCTTTTGGCTTCTCCCTGAACATCTGCAGTTTCACCACCTCTTGGTCACCTCACCACTACCCCAGTGCCTCCAGGAATCACTGCCTGCCCTCTGGGGTCCCTGTCTGCTCCTTCTCTCCCTTTTCCCTAACTCTGGGTTAGGGGTACTTTCTCCTTGCCCCTCCAGTGCTTCATGGCTTTTATTCTAAGGCAGTCATACAAGCAGAGCTGTGGCAGAATTCATTGGCTGGTACTTTGAGCCTGAGCTGTGCCTGCACCTCACGTGCTGGTAACTTGTACTCCAAAGTGCTGTTTAGATAGTGCCTCTGAATGCCTGGAACAACAGAAGAGCTGAAAACCTTTGATATGAGCAGTAACAAAATATTTATTACGTTACAGGCTTGTTTAAAGGCTGTAGGGTTCATAGTACAATTTATTGTGCTTTTCAGGAGGTTCTGTTTTTCCACACGCGTTCAGTTTTGTTCTGCTGAGACATAGCTTGTCTTCTCCGTGAGCTGACTGCTCACTGTTAATACCCACTCACCAGGATTTTCATAGGCTAACACTGAGAATTTTTTTGTAACATATTTCCTCCTCACTCCTCGAGCCCTGGCCTCTCCCTCAGGAAAGGATGACGCTGAGGTATGAAAAGATCAAGTGCAGAGTAATTAAGTTATTTGTCTTCAGATCTCCTGACTGTTACACAATCAAACAGTGTCTTTTTAGAGGAGAGCTGGTTAATTGCTGTTAATGTTATCATCATTTCAGGATGATTAGGAGGTGGTGAGTAAGTAAGAGCAGTAATAGGATATAAAAAATTAGTAGTAGAGGGTGCAATCAAAACCCCAAAGAGCCCATAGGGTACAAAAGTAGGAAGTGTATTTTGTTATTGCCTTGCAATTTCCCTTTTCAGAGTTAGCACTAGCAAGGAGAAACTTGGGAGTGGTAACAGTGCAATGGGTCATGCAAACAAGAAAACATTTTTTGCTTCTCCTACTTGAGAAAGAAGAGGTTTTCACACAACTGCTTGTGCAGCTGATTGCAAAAGCACTTCTGTTCACTGGGCATGAAGTGCTCACCCTCCACACTGAACTTCCTCTCCAGGTTACTCCTTGAATCAAGGAGTCCTCTTGTGTTGTCCTCAACAGAGACAAAGTCATCACATATTTCTATACCCAGAAGTGTAGAGTTAAGGAAAAAGGGGTTTGACATCAAGCAGAACGGTCAAGTCCACATCAAACAAGATTTTAGCCTCCTGTGCTTAGATACTGTTGAAAACAATTCTTCAAACACCTTCTTTTTTTCTCCCTCAAGGGCATCCCAGTCAAGTCTCTCTCTGTTGGCAGCTTACTGTAAGGCTCTTACTAAGAGTGAGCCTTGAAAGAGCTTCTGGAGGAGCAGAAGTGACCAAAGCTCACTGTGAAATACCTGTGTTTGTGCTGTGGTCTCCACATCAGGACAGGATTTGCAACTGCAAAATATTTCTGGAGAAATATCTACAGAACCTGAAAGGTGCTGAAGTACCCCTTGTGAAATGGTCCATGGGCTATTTGATCATGTACACTTTAGTTTTATATCTCAGCAGACACACATCAGTACTTGAGCTGGACCAAGATGATTTTTTCAAGGGATGTAGTTCTGGTGAATTCTCAGCACCTGGGATCTTTCCTCTGCAATTCTCCTTCCCAGGTACTGACACAGCATTATTCTTTATCAAATCAGAGCTAACACTTCCACAGTGAAAGAAATATAATTGCAAACCAGCTGAAAATTAATGTTATAGTCTTACAATCCATGTCACAATCCTGATGACATTTGTAGTACAATATTATAATGATGTGGAAGAGGGAATAATTTTAATGGTTGACCTTGGCATTCAAATAACATCTAATAGCTGCAGCTTTGCCCAGAAGATATGTGTCAATGTTCAATTTCCAGATGTGGATTTAAAATGCCTGAATTTAGTGCCTGCATGGAAGGTTTGGGTTTGTTCATCTGATGAGGGGGAATACAATTAAAAAAGTTAAGGTAGGAATTTCTGTTCCAGCTGCATTTAGCAATGGAACTGAAAGACCCCAGCTCGAAAGTGAGAAGCTTCCACTCTCTCTAATATTAAAAAGAGAAAGGAGAAGGATTATGAGCCCATACTGTTGAATTCAATAAACAGAACAAGGGAAGTCTGTCCTTGCAGAAAATAGAATTGTAAATCAATGAGAGAGTGATTAAGTGCAGAAGAAACAGAGCCCTCGGTAGGGTTTGCACTAACCATGGAAGTTTAGTAGCACACTCTCCCATCTCAAACACAATTGGGGCTTAGTTAAACAATATCTGGCATAATGCCATCAATAAAAATGGCAAGTCATGCTCAAAACACTCACAGAGCAGCCAAATTTCATTTTACAACAGGAAAAGTCAAGGCACAGTAATGGAGAAATTATTCTCAAGGAATTGCTGTGTCACATAGGTCAGACAGGTCTTGTTTTTAACTTAGCACATCGTGCTGGTCTCTAAATAGACCAGTGGGATGCCTTAGTACAGTGAATCCTTCCAGGGACTTAATGAGGTGTAGTCAAAGACCTTGGAGAAAACCCAGGGCCTCCCAAAGGCAGCTCTGCACATGCCAGTCTGCCCAAGGAACACCTAGCAAACATACAGCAGGATGGACTGAAATATCTGTCCACACCAAGAACAAAATATTGGTCTTTATGAGCTGGTTTTGCTACTTCCATAGCATTTGGTTGTGTGGCTTCAGTAGAGAGCTGTCTGGGAAAGGCTGATGAAATGTTCTCTATATGATGCATGTTAAGGCCAGCACATTTAACAATCAGTTTCCTCCTGTTTCCAGTGCCTTGTGGGCAGGAGTAGACCAGAACTAAACTTGTCAGAAAATACCAACATGCTGTCTGCAGTCTAAGAGATGGCTCTACCAAGTGTCTGTCTCAGCTGACATCCAAACTTTTGGCATGTTTTGCTTTGGTTTTCATTCTGGGTGCATATCCTATTCTGAAAGATAACTGTGAGGGAGAAAAATCAGCTCAGGATGTGTAACTTGTGAATACATCTGAGAAATAAAGAATGCCACTCCAATGGAGAGAGAAAATGATGGGTAGAGCAATGAACATACGAAAGAAAATAGAATTCCTTACCCAGACATGATGTCATGTTCTCTCCTGGTACAGGAAAGAGCTGGGGAAATGCAAAATAACTGAAGCTACTTGAGAATTCCCCAAGGACGGCTGGGGATAGATTTGTGTGATTAGTCATGCTCCATGTTTGGTTCAGTGTCAGGCTTAGTCCAAGACTGAGGTCAATAAATGAAAGGCAAGGAACAGAGAGAGTGGAGGAGGCAAAGGCAGCTGTCAAAGAAGGAGCTTGGGCTGAGAGTGGGGAGCAGCTGGAACAGCCCTCTGGATGGTGGTGGGAATGGAGCACAAACACCTCCAGCTCTGCCACCTGCCCTTTTGGGACACCTTCTAAGTTAGTTTTTGGTTTTTCTTTTTTCTGTCTGGTGTAGTGACATCTATCCAATGTTAACCAGGAAATTAAGGACACACCTTTTATCACAGAGTCCTTCTGAAAGTGAGCTACCCTTTCCATCATTGCATATTCCCTCCCCTTTGAAAAAGAACACATTAAGAATGCAAAGGAACACAAATGTAAAAGCAAAATGTTGACAAGGAATACAGAAACAGAATACAGATATTGTCTTACTCTTTTTCACCAGGAAGCTTTGCTTATTCCTCAATAAATCCCCATTATTAGTTTTTTTTAGGCTTCATTGCTAACCAATGACAAAAAATTTGTCTTATATGTCCCACCATTACACATTCCATTGACACAGGGAGTGAGTGGCATTATCTGGGAAGGAGAGCTCACCATCTAGGTGATTTCAGCCAATCGGAGATGATGATATTGTATTACCAGTTTCATAATATAAATGAAAAAGATGGCCTTCATTTTGATGAAAGCTGTAAAGTAGCTATTGTGCTTGTTTTGTATTGCAAGGCCCAAATGTATTATTTATGCAATTTTCCTTTTGAAAGGAAAAACTGAAAGAGACTATTTCATTTTACAGCATTCAGCCGGAGCTATTGTCTCATGAATGTGAACATTCCTGCATTTTATCAGCTCCCAACGTAGAAGGCAACTCACAGATCACACATAGAAAGGATTTTTCAAAGTTTGAAAACTGCTTTTTAAAAAAGCTAGACCCTAATGACTCGAGATATTATTTGTATGTGCGTGCAGGCTGAATCAACACTTGGCCTATCAGAGTGTACACAGAGCAGCGTCTTTTTCAAGGTCTTAAACCGCTTTGATTGAATCTTCGTGCACCTTAAATTGATAATGCAAGCAGCCTGTAATACACAATATTCCTAACAATGGAATACATCTTCATTTGTAAATACACACTTTTGTGCCAAGTCAGCACCTATTCAGGCATCTCTGAGCCACTTATCGACGTGACAGCAGCCTGGTGTTACTGCCCTGCTGCAATAAATATTGCCTCTGCTCTGGGGCTGGGGAAACTGAGGCAGCTGAAGGTCAAGAGACCTGCTTGGGGTTGTAAGGCCAATGCTGATAGTGGGGAATAGGTTGCTGGCATCAGCCCAGCAGGCAGTCTGTGACACTGGGTGTTGCACAGTTGGCAACAGAACAAACACGCAGGTTCCAGAGCAGCAGTTGAATTTCTAGGCAGCCCCAACTAAAAGGGGCCTGCCCTTCTTTATTCTCTTATTTATATCTGTTTCTAAAGACAATCAGGGATTGGTGAGAGGGGTTAACGCCTCTGTAAGTTTACAGGACAAAGACATGGTCAATCATCTTTCTCTACCCCAGGGGAAAGGAATGAAAAACAATCTACAAGTGCAAAACAATCCCGGCCAGTTAGGAAAACAAGGACCATGTTTACAGAAAATGCATGGGAAACTTGTACTACAAAGTTACAACCATGGAACCCTGCAAAAGCAGGGCGACAACTGGGAATCTCTCCCTTGGACCTGGTGATGCTTATGGCTATGGAGAAAACATTTATTGTAAAGAGATGTTGAGATTTTTGCCTGTCCTTGACACCTGTAGAAATTAGATGTTTGCCCTTGAATACCCATACAAAGAGGTTGGTTACTCTTTGGTAGAGAGACACATTAAAGCTTAAATTGATATTCAACCTCTTCCCCTATGCACCTAATTAAAGGCTCACTTCTGAGATACAGCTTTTCTTGCCTGATTTTTTTTTCCTCAAAACCCCCCTACTTTAAGTGCAATGCCTCTGAAAATTGCCATTTAAAAACACCTCATTTTGTCATTCAACTTTTTCTGGAACCAATATATTCCTCATTTTTCTTTCTTGTTTTCTGGGATAGTGTACAAATGCACATATACAACATATATATTTAAATGTTAGTTTACCTGTTAAAATTAAAAATAAATAAGTGGAACCACTCCTAACCCCAGTGAAGTCACACAATTAATTTCTGCTAGGGGCTCACAGTGGATGATATTCCTGAGGGTTAAATGAAGGTGATTGCATTTTAATAACAAATCAGAAATTAGGTTTACTTTTTCTGTTTTCATATAC
>VZTZ01007893.1:243020-256803 GCA_013400955.1 Drymodes brunneopygia | reverse complement strand
TGGCTTCAAACTGAAAGAAGGTAGGTTTAGATTGGATATTGGGAAGAAATTGCACTGTGAGAGTGATGAGGCCCTGGCCCAGGGTGCCCAGAGAAGCTGTGGCTGCCCCATCCCTGGAAGAGTTCAAGGCCAGGCTGGATGGGGCTCTGAGCCATCCACTCTGGGATAGTGGAAGGTGTCCCTGCCCATGGCAGGGATTGGAATGAGATGATCTTTAAGGTCCCTTCCGACCCAAAGCATCCTGTGATTCTCCAGTTCCATGATACTCAGCACTAGTGGAAGAAATAAATTATTTCTGTGGCTGTTCCTGGCCAAAGTCCATGAATAGAACCAAAACCACATGCATGGTAGATTTTATTTCAGCTGGAAGAAGAGTTACTGAAGCTGCTGTTTAGAACAAAAGTCCCCGTACCCATTCATGTTAGGAGACACCAACAGCAGCACCACTGCAATCTTTGCCACATTTGCAAATCTCACCATCCATTGTTTTCTTCTCTACATTCCCAGACATATTTAGCTTCCCAGGAGGGTAAGCTGATATGTTGTATTTAAAAATACTTAAGGGGCTGTACCCATAACATACAATAATTATACTCTATATGCAATAACAAAAATCAAATTAAACAACATTACACTGAAATATGGGGTTAATTCTGCGCAGATCTGGTACAGACATGAAAATGAATACTTGTCATGTAATCAAATGGAAAAAATAATGTAGAAGGAAAATTCTGGTTCACTGATTGTAGTTGTGCTAATGTTAGATTACAGTTATCTGTCAGCTCTAAGTACTGGCACTCAATACTCGGGATACTTTTCTTAACTGTCTCAATTGGTATTTAAAGCTTGCTTTTGGTGACATTCTTGCCATGGGAATTCACTTGCTCACATATCCTCAAAGTGAACACACAGTGAGTGATAATGCAGTGAATCTGATCTTTTTAGAAGTTCAAACAAATGCGGACCTGTTCTTTTTTTTTTTTTTTCTTATGATTCACCTTAATTCCTCTTTTAGTGACAGCATAAAGAAATCTACTATTTCCATGCCTGTGTCTCAAGCAATGATGGGGAATATAGGATGTAAGAACTGGAATTATCCTGATTAATCAACCTTTCCTCAGTTTGTTTTAATCATATTAGTGGTACTTTTATCTCCTGAATTAAAGAATTCAAATATTTTGCTTTTGCCACAGGTATTTCTCGCCATTTCAGGGTTAGTGTGCCACTGAAATGATCACCAGTCTTTTACTCTGGGTGCTGGATACAAAGATATACTGCAAAATAAAATTGTTGGCATACAGAGTAAATTGCTGAGGACTAGCAATTTAGCAACAGATTTGGGCAACAGGTATTGCTCTCTTGCCAACATTGCTGTCATTGTCTGAGGCAGATGGCTTCAATTTTATACACAGTTTTCCAGTCTGTAAAAGAGAGATCGTATATTTATTCATCAAAACAAAACAAAATGAACAAAACACAACTTTTTCTGTGCCTGGTCAGTGAAATAGGCTTGGAAGAAAATATTGTTTTATTTGGAGAATAAGTGTCCAATATGCATTTGAATATGAAAGCTAGAACTGCCCTAAAAGTGAGGATAGATTTCTTCTCATAAAATATCTTTTCCTTCATGCAGAAAAATGTAGCAAGGAACATGGAATTCTTCTTATTTAAACATTCAGCTGCTAATGGTTTAGTTTGGGAAACAGATTAATTTAATACCAAATAAGGATCAGTAAAAGTTGTGATGCTGCCCCATCTGGGTCCTTTTGGTCCTGGTGCCATTTGCCAGTAGGGAAAACTGCCCCCTTTTCCTTCTACATGTTTTAATTCTTCATGTATTTCTTCTGAGGTGCCCAAATTTCCAATTTTGCCTTTCTTCCCCCTTCACTTCTCCATCTCCACACCTCTGATAACACACAATAGAATAAGAGAGCAAAACGGGAGCATGTTTTGCCTTTGGAATAACCTGCAGCTGCAAAGGGGAGCAGGTGTCACACAGCCTGCCAGAGGGGGCTCAGCTCTGCCTGCATGGGAAGCTCTGCAGGGCCAGTGCTGAGGGGGCTGATATTCACCTGCAGGAACCCAGGCATTCAGGAGGGGAATGGTCAAAGAACCCTCAATATCTACCTTGTAAAAGCCCTTGCACCAAGGAATGCCCCAGCTGGATCTTGAGGCTCTGGTTTCAGCTATGCTGTTCATCAGAGTGTGACAATCCCAAACATGGGTTGAAGAAGTGTAGGGTCCAATCTCTCTGTCTTTGATAAGAAAGAAATTCCTTTCACTGGAACTAAATCCTGACAAAGAACTGCATAAGAAATCCTAGATGGAATGAGAAAGACATCTCTTCTTGGCAAGTTAATATATTACTAAAGACCTGGCAGCAGCTTAGCTCCAGACATACTATTGCTTCTCTGTGAGGGTAACTCTGACATCCCAGTGAGAAAGTTTACTTCCCTCACACCTGGTCTTGTGTGCTATTAAACCATCACAGCAGCTGCTGAATTATTTATCTTTTTTTCCAGCGGACAAAACTAGTATTCCAACCGACACCCCCCTTGCCCAAGAGGAAAAAGCAGTTTGAGGGAGAGAATGCATTACAAAACCTGCAGCACAAAAGTTTACATCATTAAGCATTTAGGGTTTACATAGAGAGCAGTGGCATGCAACAGCAGGCACGTCCCTAAGCGATTTCTCTGCAATCAGAATTTCATTCATTACCCAATTTTCATGCAAGTCCCCTGGCATTTGAAATATGGTTCAAGGTAGGTTTCCCAAGGGCTCTCCCCCTCCCATAATAACTGATTTGCAGTGTCCAAAGACAGATCTAAATATCTTTGGCTCAAATTACTTAAAGGCCTGCAGAGCAGGATCCTCTGTCATCCTCATCACATCTCCCACCTACAGAACAGATAACAGATTAATATCTGGTCTGCAAATATTTCATCAGTGTCTCCAGCTAAGCCACCTTGCATTATTTTATCTGGAGGAAGCAGTGGAAAAACAGGAGGGGGTGAATGGAAATGTATTTGCACTCTACAGGAGAATGAGGGTGTGGATGGCAGAGAGAGGGAAATGAGAGAAGGTTTCTTTTGGCATTACAGGAAAAGGAACAGAGCTAGGCCTGGCAAAGTTCTCTGCTCCGATTATGTATCCACTTTTATTCAATCACTGGATTGCTCTGTGTCTGACACTTGGTCAATAGTGCAATCCACCCCTGATCAGAATAAAACAGCCATCCTAGAATACCTTGGAATTTCATTAGTTTCTTTTCAATGTTGTCTTTATAACTAGGTGATTACTTGGAAACACAAACTTACAGCGTGGCTCCATGCTTTTTCACATAAAAAGCCTGAGACTCTAAATAGTGATGTAAATTCTTTGTTCAGCTGAAACACTGATCTTAAGCAATTTCCCTTTTGTAAAAAAAGAAAAAAAAGAAAAAAGGAAAAAGCCTTAATATAATCAAAGCAACAGATGAATTCCTCATCTCAAAATTTTATCTGCTCTTCCCAGGTTCAGAAATTTTGGGGTCTATATTTTGGTTGTCACCTAAATGAACTCCTTGTCTAAATCCATTTCCAAAAGCTTTTTAAAAAAAACCCATTTATTTATAATTCTTACTCTGCAATTCCTGTGTATGTGTCAATTAACATAAATTCCTTCCATGAGTTTCTACAACAAATTGACTCTAATGTTTCTGGTCTTCTCTTTCAATATCAATTCCATAATTTTGAAGTAAATGGAAACAAAACAGGAGACTGAATACTGCTTATGTTCATGGGAATTAGACACTCACTGTAGTTGTTCATCACTGATGGCACCTTGAAAATTTGCTCCTTGGCTTTAAAGAAACACTGGACACCATATTTTTACTTGTGTGGAATATTTGGCAGTAGATTTGTGCTGTCTTAATCTACAGGCACTTTCTGTAGAGCTGTGATTAAAAAGACAGTGGTTGTGTTACATGGTGATGACGATTGTGAGGAGCTGCTGTCTGTTCCCAGGATAACTGAACCAGAATGTGCAATTAATTCTTTCACTGTGGTTTTTTTTAATTTTACTTTTGTTATTTTGTTTCTTGTTTTGTTTATTTTTTTTTTTCTTCATGGTTACTTCCTTTTTCTGGCACCCTTTTAACTCAATGTCTGACCTGGGCTGCATGATGCTCTGCAGGATTCATCACCAGTCCCTGTTGACAGCCTCCCAGTGGGAAGTTTTTCCAAGAAAAGGTGTAAACAACACGGTTTGCCTGGAGGCTGATCCAGGGCAAGGGAGTGGGCCTGCTTTGAAAGGTTGTCTGAAAGGGCATGTTTGCACCCAACTCTGAGTTCCAATCCAAAGTAAACCTGATTTCTCTCTAGGAAAAGGGTAAGGCAATCCTGTCAAGCCCTCTCTAGTTTAATGTAATCTATAAGCATCTTTCTTAAAGTGGGTCTGTTACTGAATCACCCCTCTTCTATCTTAGCTGCCCCCAGGACAAAACCAAGGGTCACCTTTGGCTCAGCCTGTTCCCCAGATTTGACTAAAAAATAACATGAAAGGATCATCCAGCAATCCCCTGAAATAATCATCTCCTCCTGCTATCACCCTCAACCTATTGTGACATGAATGTATGTGGTGTGCAACCTATTCCATCCATATTCTGCATTTTTCTTCTGTAGCATAATTCCATCCTTAATTTTTGAAGCATTTCTTGCTCCTCTGTTTTATTTGTTTCCTGTTCAACAGCCCTTGTCTCACACAATTCTGTTTCACTATTGCCTCAGAATTCCCTCTCAGCCGCTGATGTTCTCATAGCCTGCAATTTCCTCAGCTTCTCTCTTTGTCATAGTCTTACCTTTCATTTTCCTTGTCTTCTTCACGGTCCAAATGGGCTCTTATCTCTCCAGCTTTTGCCTGTAGAATAAATCTCTTATGAAGCCTTTTCTAGTTTCTTCCTCATTTGCTCCTTTACTCCATTAAATTGTTTTAGTTTCCATCTGCATCCATCTCACCTCAGCAGCCTCCTTGTCTGGGAGCTTCCTCCAGCACACACCTGCCTTTTCCAGCTCTGTCTTGCACATTTGGCACATTTGTCTGCATTTCTGCCCTCTTGCAGCTCATTAATCTCCAGTAACTTGAAGCTGCACATTAAAGTGTTGTTTTAGGGAAAAGACTTCTCAAAACCCAGGTGATGACATGGACATCTTAGTGGCTCATCTCCAGGTGTGATTGAGGCCTGTGGAAGCTGGAGTGTTCCTCTGCATCAAGAGATGAAGAAGAAAGTCCAAGCATCAAAATCAAAAGAAGAAGGGAGGAAGGGCAATGACCTTTAAAATCCATTTTGGGTTGTTTATTTGTTTGGGGGCCTGGTCTTTTACCACTGTCTCATCAAAATATATTGAAATTAAAAAACAAAGTATTAAAAGGCACCTAATTAATGGTGAGATCAGACCAATCTCTCTCCTTAGGTGAGTTCTTCTGGCACAGTTGTGCTGGGAGAGGCTTTGTGCAGGGGCAGGTGGTTTGTCTCCAGCACAGCTGGGAGGTTGTGCCCATCAGCTGTAAAACCTTCCCAGCTTTGCTCCTCGTGTTGTTTACAAAATGCAGCCACAGAACATCTTCTGTCCTTGCCAGCAGATGCAGCTGTTTAAGCAGAATTTTTTTTTTTTTGGTTGTGAATTCAATACCTGGGATATGGCCTTGATGTGCACAACAACCCCCCAAATATGTAAAAATTAGAAGGAAACTAACCCCATACTTCCTGAGTATACAGAGGTAGCATAATTCCACTCTGTAATCTATCAGTGTATCTGTTTTTCTGCCATTCAGCAGCATCCAAAGGCCTAAGATTTATAATGAACAACATCTTATTTGAGCCTGCATCTAACTTTCATCTCGTGAAGGGAAGAATTTTGATAAGTTGTCACCCCCTTGCATCCTATTTCTGTAGCAAAGTCAGTCACAGCTTTGCCTGAAAAGAATCCTGAATAAAGACTGAAATGTAGGTCCTCTGGGTTAAAACAAACAGCTCTTCAAATAAACATAATATAAAGATATAACATTTATTAATATGTTAATAATGAATTATTAATAATAAACATAATATAAAAATAATAAACAAATGACCATGGAGTGGTCATTTCTCACATCAATAAATAAAAACTCTTCTGGACATGGGGGTGGTTTTATGAGGAATTGGGGGTGGTGGGAGGCTGCCCACCATGGGATTGCTCCAAGAGTGGCAGAAACCACAGGCAGAGTTCATCACTTAACGAGGAAGTTGTGGAGCTCAGTGCCAGGAGTTTGTCCTTCCTTCCATGATTTCCTTGAAGCAGCTCAAGATGATGAAAGCAGAAAGCTCTGCCTTTTCTCCTGGTTCCAAGGGTAGCTCAAGCCATCCATCAGCCCAAGTTTGTAAATGTAAATACACAAATGCCTGTGCTCATGTAACCCCTCCTTTTGCAGCTTCACTCTTGCAACCACCTATTCTGATTATGATTTGTTCCCTCTTTAAGAGCAGGTTTGTGCAGCTCTAATGAAGAAAACGTTGCTTTAAATGTGAATGGTTACACTGCAATCATCTTTTTTCTTTTTTGCTATTTTTTTTTTAGTAAACCCCTGCATAGCAACATATTTGTGCAGAAATATGAAACTATTATGGGTATTAAATGAAAATAAGTTGATGTTACTATCAAGCTAATGGACAGACCAATTACTATGATGCCTACAAAAATTACACATCATAAAGAAACAGAAGAGAGAACTGTGTATTTTGCTTTACTGTCACTTTGGTGCAAAACCAATTTGTTTTCTTTGGACTGTGAATAACATGGGCTGCTATTTTGTAAATTTTCCTCCTAGATTGCATTCATTTCATTTTTTATGTTTAATTTTTGCTAGATTTTCTTTTGAGAACGAATCTGAATTACCAGTATCTGTAGCAGGAAACTACTGCAGTTTGCAAACTGGTGGTGTCTTTTGGTTCTGATAAAACTGTGAGATAACACTTTTTCTGAATTTATGGTTACATATATGGTGCAGATCTTCCGAAAAATGACATTCATGTGTTTTCAATAGATTTATTACTTTTGTTTTATTATTATGGTGGCATTTTCCTCTCTTTGGTGCTGGTAGTGATTTCAGAAAAGCAAAATAAAAACAAAAAAATGTGTAAATATTAGCCTTTGCTGAAGTTTGTAGACTGAATCTAAAGTAAATGCTGGTGTTATAAAAAAAAATAAATATAAGGTTTGATCTTTAAAGATAAGACAGGTGCTTCACCTATAGCTCTTTCAACAGAGGGCTGTGATGAGATGATCCATAGCTATCAACTTACAGTGTGGAGGTGTTATTTGTGGGGAGTATTTTGTAATTTGCTAGGTCTGTTTGACTACAGGAAGACCATAAGGGAATATCTAATTGTTGACAATGTTATTTTTTAAGGAGTGGAGTTAGATACGACTTTAGATTGTTGTTTGATTTCTCTGTGATCCATCAATCCAATACTATTTACTTCTAGTGAAATGTAGCCAAGTTTTATGAAGATAAATAAATGTTTTTCAAATGCTAAAATATGAAAGTAGGTAGTGCCACACAGTGAAAAACATGGAATAAAGACTAAGAATTTTTCCATAAAGAGTAAAAATACAGTCAAGTGATTGTCCAACACACAGAGCTATGCAAAAGCTCACTCTACAAAAATTCAAAATATTATTGGCTGGAATGTAACTCCAGACTTCAGAGCAGGTGTTTAGGTTTTTAACTACTTCAGTAAAAGAAAAACTGAGTCTTCAATAAAAGAAATTCAGAAGCAAATTATTAGCTGGGATAAGAAAATGAATGCTAATATTTCAGCTGTATCATCCCTCCCTCAATAGCTAACTCCCCAAAACCTTATCTGAACAATATCGCCCTGCTTTTTGCAGTGTTCTATGTTTTTACTTCTGTAGTAAAAGTTCTCATACATTTTCTATAAACATAGTCCTTAATTTTGTAACCAACGAAAATAATTTTAAACTTTTAAATTATTTTTCATTCCTTTCCACTAAGGCGGAGAAAGATGATTGACCATGTCTTTACCTTGTGAAATTATAAAGGTAGTAACCTCATTAACCAATCCACAATTATCTTAAGAAAATATAAAATGAAAAAATAAAAAAAGCAAACCCTTTTTATAGTCCTGCCTAGTAATCCTAACTACTACTAAAAAGCCTGCATGTTTCTTTTGTATCCAGCAGTACAACAGAACAACATGCCAAGGAAAAAAACAACTTCTGAAACACTGTTTTAGCTGTTGAATCTTCTCCTTTATGAAAGGATTCACAAATGTCAGTGAGTACATGGGCTGTACAATCATCTGCCCTGTACTGAAGAGCAGGCAATGTGTTATTAGCTGGAACTATAACCAGACAAGAGAAAAAAGAAACTCCTGCAGTAACTGAACCCCTTCACTGTCTGTTGAAATCTGAGGAACAGCATGGTAAAAATTCAGGGTAAAATATTTTATCATATACAACAGCTTATGCTGGACAAGAATAGAGTAGGAAAATATATTGAATTGCAACCCTGTTAGAAAGTTTGAAATTTAGCTGAGTAAACTTTCCTCCCCTCTATCCCTTGACCAAGGATGCTGTTATAAATTGGGATCTTTGAACCAAGGCATAAATTTGGTAGGTCTTTTTCTTTTTTCTTTCTCTCCCAGCTAATAGATATTAAATTCTGTATTGAGCATTCAAAGTTGCTTTCAACCACGAGCCTGGAGGCCTTCCCATCATACTGAGGTCAATTGGTTTAAAATGTACAGGAAGTAGGAAAAATATAATATTTTCCCCTGCCTTTGTGGGGCTCTCAAACTATTTTACCTCCTTAGAGTCAAGAGAAGAAAGTCTGTAAAGAAATGAATTATTAATCTCTGATTTGTATCAGCAACACAATCTCTTTACCCAAGGAGTAGCATTTCTTCCGTGCTTTTGGATGTTTTCTTCCTTATATCAAATTCTGACCCTTTGGTAAGGTGCCTTCTTTTGACTCACAGATTTGCTGGCTTTCACAAACACACTGCCTTTACTTTTAATCAGTGCAAGAGTTCAGTTTGGGGAGCTTGGTGGTCAGGTCATAATCAGAACTACATCTAACAGAGTGCTGGCAAAATAAAATAAAGCAAAAAAAAAACCCCAGTATGCAGAGAAATGTGCCTTCTGGATGAATATGGATGGAGCTGTAGTTTTAAATGTGTTCTTCCTGCCCCCATTTGCACAAATCTCCATGTGTCAGAGAAGCCAGGGATGAGGAAGAGGTGGTGGCCAAGTGTTACAAACGCTTTCTGCTGGTTCTAGAAAAGTTACAGCAGCATTGTAGGATGCTTCTCGTGACCTGGCTTGTTGGCTGGTATTAAAATTCTGGGTAAAAGTGCTGATGGTTTCATACTGAGTCAGTAGAGCATGTGAGACTAGCTCTGGAAATGAGGGAGAAGACAAGGGTTCATCAGAAGAACCTCTGAAGTTGTCCAGAATGGGAAGAAACTCAGAATCTTTTCTTTTTTTTTTTTTTTTCTTTAATAATATAAATTTCTTCACATAACCTATGTCACATAATTCAGTCTATATGAGCTGTGGCTTGAAGCTGCATGGGAAAACAGCTTGCTCATAAAAGGAAAATTAGATTGAGTCCTATGCCATGTGCATCCCAACACCACAGTCATTCCCTGGCACTGGCAGTTTATGAATGTGTAAACAAGGTTTCTGCCAAAGCTGCCACATGTGATGAACCAAGGTACAATTTAAATGTTGTCCTAGAAGTTAACTCTGATCTGATGACCATGATCATGACCAGTATGACTGTGAAGTTGTTGTAGTCCAGTTGTTTGTCCTCATATTCATGAATTGGAAATCATACTTTCCTTATCAAGTACCAGAGCACAGAAAAAATGGTGTTTTCAATGGTCCTTGAGAGATTTTGGGAGGAGGAAGAGTATGAACCCAGAGCTGTCTCAATTAGAGTCTAAAGCAATCTTCTCAGTAATTCTTCTCACCTGGCTGAGATGAAAGGAGTGGGCTGAGATTTAATGTAAGAAAAACTACAAAGCTGGTGAATGAGGCCTGGTCCAGAGGCACAGGCCAGTCTTTTCCAATCCCAGAGAAAGTGTGGTGAGCATCATTAGACAAGATACACTCTAAATATCCTTCCCAAGAGAGGTAACAAGAAATCTTGGATCCTCTGGTTCCAAATAGATTCAGTGGTAAAAAATGATTTAGAGGAGGATGAGTTTCAGTGTTGCTGAATTCTGATGAAAGAGTCCTGGGGATTACAGAGGAGCATCCTCTCAGGCTAGGGGAGCACTGTTTTCCAGCCAGAAGTCACCACAAAAGCAATTCTCTTCACAGAAAAATGACCTTCTTGCTTCCCTCGTGGAGGAGAGTGCTTTCTTGTCTCTATCCCTGCTTTTCAAAAAAGCATTGAAGTTTATGCCAATGCACATCTCTGCCTCTGAACTCCAAACTAGTTATTTTCCCTTGACAAGATGAAGGAGCACACAGACATCCATATTTTCCAGACAGATGCCATGTCAAAGCCAGTGTTTGCATTTATTGTTGCTATTTGGCTCATCTTTGAGAGTTTCCAAGATCTTGCAATGACTGAAATCCTTGGAACTAAAACTCTTGCTTGCTATATTGCCCTTCACATTTGCACAAAATGATATCAATTGTGACAATTACTATTTGATTATTTTAATTATAAATATGTATGTGATTAATTCAAGTGTAGATTGAGTTATCAGAATATGCTTTATTTTATCTCTGCTGTTATCTGAATATATCCAACCCACAAACGAAGCCCAAAAGAATTTTCCTGGCAATCTCAACCACAGGGTGTTCATGGGTTCCACTGTCCTAACAAATATTGGAGCACTGATTGGAGAGAAAACAGATCAGTAATGCTTTAGCAATCACTACATTTAGTGAAAGTATCAGCTTTTTCTTTCTTTCCTTCACTCTCTCAGCACCAGTAACTGATTGATTTCCTCCTGGATAGATGTTTTTATCCCAATTTAACATAGGTAGTATTTTAAAAGGCCCAACATTTTAAGATTTATTAATTTCATGTTTACATTTTACACACATCTGTGTGAGACCACTACAGCTGACACTCATTATTGCATGTTTCATTCTTCAGCAAAGAGAAAATAAGGAATATCAGGAATATAGACAAATAACATCTAATTACATGATAAATTTTGCTGGATATTCAGCTTCTGTTCTGATTCTGAATATTGCTACATAGCTCATGCATACACTACTTTGAAAACTATTACACAGTTTTTTAAAATACTACTTTAAAAAGTACTTTTAAAAATACCACTACTATTGAATCATCTCAATCCTCTGACAGTGAAGGGAAAGTGGAACCAGTAGAGTCCAAATGTTGCTCTACTGAAAAATATTTTACACCACCTTTTGTGAACACTGTCAAATTCCCAGTGCTTTTTCAGGATTTGTTCCTCCACTCCTGCTCAGCCTGGGTGCTTTCTTGCCCCTGCTTCTCCTCATGTGTTAGGGTACAGCCAGGGACAGCAATATGACATATTGCAGATAACATCCTAACATATTAAATAAGGATGTTCAAACACAGTGACAGATCCCGTTGTATGATGATACATCAGGGCAGCTCAAAGATAAGGATTTTAATATATTCTATTATAGAATCACTTAAGCTGACTAAGTGATAGCTGTGGGGGGAATGGAATAACTTGTAGCTTCTGGAAAGGGTTAAGAGACCAGAACTGGGAAAGAAACATCTGGGTGCTGTAGGGAGACAGACAGGAGTAAGCAAAATAAACCTGTGGAATTAAAAATCCTTGATCTCTTTGAGTAATACGTGATACAAAAAACTTAATTTTTTTCCTTACATGGAGGATGAGATGTCCCAAATATATGTGACCTTTCTGAACTGTCCCCAGCCACAACTTTTCTATGGTTTCTCTGAGTTTAGGTTATGAATATCTACCATTAGATCAGAGAATCTCTGAATAGTTTGGGCTGGAAGGGGCCTTTGCAGGTCACCTGGTTTAACCTCCAACTTCAGCAAGCAGGGACAGCTTCAACTAGGTCAGGTTGCTCAGAGCCTGGTCATGCCTGACCTTGAATGTTTCCATGGATGGGGCATCCACCACTTCTCTGGGTAACCCATTCCAGTGCTTCACCACCTCTTTCTCATATCTAGTCCTAATCTACCCTTGCAATTTAAAAGCATTACCCATTACCCTACTGCAATAGGCCCTGCTAAGAAGTCTGTCCCCACCTTCCTTACAAGCCCCCTCTGGGAGCTGGAAGGCTGCCCTGAGGTGCCCCCAGGGCTGCTCTCCTCCAGGCTGAACAGCCCCATCTCTCTCAGCCTGTCTTTACAGGAGAGCTGCTCCATCCCTCTCCTTAGCTTTGTGGCCCTCTTCTGGACCTGCTCCAACACATCTTCCCTACACTGAGGAGCCCAGAGCTGGATGGGAATTCACCAGAGTGGAGTACAGGGGAAAAATCCATCCCCTGGATCTGCTGGCCACAACAGATGCTTTGGTGGTGTCAGCCTGCCTCATTTTCCTTAAACCTCTGAATCTCAGTCCTTTTCATTTCTAAATGTCCTTAGATATTCATCATTGAGAAGGCTATCAACTGTTTTAAAATGTTTTTGGGCTTTTTTTTCAGCTGCAAAGTATTTTCCCATTATAAAGTAAATTTTATCTACAGAGAAAGCATCCACCAGAAATTTGACTTCCAGACTAAGAAAACATCTTTCAGAATTAATCATTAAGTACAACAGAAGATTTTAAGCATGTGAAGGGCATTTCCTTTCATATTAGGAAAGGGTCTCTCTGCCTTTCCCTTCATAACAAAGATAACATGCTTTCATCTAGAGCTACAAGCCACTTTGGTTAACATATTTGAATGGTGAAAAGTATTTACTTCCACGAGATCTGAAAAGAAAAGCAGTGTTGTATTTGAATGATGGAATCTGCTTGTAAAGGAAGAGCCAGTTTCATCACTGAGGACACAGAACATAATTCAGAGATAATACATCAGTGTCGAATTTGGCTCTAAGTACTGAAAGCACCATGATAATGTATTTATATTTGGCTTTCATATATACTTAAGTCTGGCAAGTGTATCTTGTGGGCACCTGTTTGACGCAGAGATTTATGGAGAATGCCAACATTTGGTCTTGATATTTAAAAACAATTTGTTAATTGTCAAGAAAAGTAAACTGCTAACATCTTTATTTACTGATGAGACAACACGTCAGTGCTGGAACCTATTCAAAATGGACAGCCATTTATTAGTCTCTAAAGCATTGAAGTTTTTAAACTGCAGCCTTTTCTTTTTTAATTTACCTGCTAAGTTTTGATTTTGCTTACAAATAGTCCTTAAGTAGATGCTTCATTTTACCAAAGGGTTACATAGCTCCCTTTCTATTAAATGCCATACACAACTGGAGCCAGAGAGAGATTTTGGACTCCACAAAATGCGAAATAAACCCTTTCTGATTCACTGTTCCCTTCAATTCACTCCCTTTTCTTTTCTTCCATATCATGTCTTAGTGCATCCCAAAGCTGCAGCTTTCAAAGTTGCAGGTTGTATGTTTTTGGCCGTATGTATGTGTCGTGGTGCTGGAATTATTTACAAAGCTCAAATTACAGAACAAAGAGCCCCATGTGCCAGGTAGGGCTGTGTCAGCAGGCAGAGAGGATTATCAGAAAGGAGTGTGGTGAAGATGGACTAAACAAAGGGAAGAGCAGTCACACACAGCCATGGAG
>VZTZ01007893.1:235520-238020 GCA_013400955.1 Drymodes brunneopygia | reverse complement strand
TTTTCTTTTTTTTTAATTTTTTTTAAGTGCAATCAAAGTAGAACAGCAATGTGTAGTCACCAAAAAAAAAAAAATTGGTTATTTGCTGTCAACTCCATCTGTTCAGAGCCACCAGGCTTGGTGGCCACCAATAAAAGCAGGACAGTGGCTTTTGTCCCAGTGACTGTAGAGGGGTCCTGTGCAGAGAGGTGAATCAGGAGGGGAAGAGAAACCATCAGAACAAAATCTGGGTGATGTGGCAACACTAATCCGTGAGATGGGAACAGGAGGTGAGGGTGGGAGGAAACACTGCAGACGTTTTGAATGTGGGCAGCTTGAATGTGGGAAGAATGAGCCAAATATTAGTGAGCTAGTGCTCAACTGCAGGAGGATTTAGCAGGCAAATGTGTGAGAAGACAGAAGAATTTGAATAGCAGCTAAGAAAATAGTTTGCGACCAAGTTCTATTTAGACAGCTGCACTATAAGACACACAATAGTTTAAAAATTAACTGTGCTGCAGTGTGGGTGTGTGGGTGGGGATAAATGGCAATAAAGCACAGGAGTGTGCCTTTCATACCTGTGTCTCTTAGATCTGATGCAGATGCAAAACTGATATTTTCATTCTGCAAATGTCTCTGTGTAGGAAGAAAATGTAGCTGGTTAAGAGGCCATAAGCAGTTTTAAAATGCTTTCTTGCAGGTCGGTAGGAACTTCATGATTTTGAATGCTGAGTAAGAAGATATTCCCCCTGTGAATGTGATTGAGGTAGCCATTAAGCTTAAAGTTCAGGGTTTAAATAGAGGACCTTTGTATAATGTTTTCTGGAAAATGGCTACTCTCCTGCAAAGTGTTGGTTTGAAATACAGGGAGGATAATGACCCTTTGCATGTTGGATAAGTGACTGGGGTTTATGGGCTGTGGGTACCAGGCCCTTCCTCTCAAATGCTGCTAAAAGTGATGGAGTGTCAATCTCCTTGTTTAAGGACAAAAAGCAGGGTCTGTTTTACAGGGTCTTCAGGAAATGAATCTGTGCCTTTTGCTGGTGTTCTCTGGACACAAACAGCTGGAGCAGAGTTTCAGGTGGGGCTCAGTGTAAGGAGAGGCATCTGAGACATTTCTGCTTCCAGCCTCGGGGAGTAGAAATCAGTTTTGCCCCTGGTGTAGATTCTGGTGTGGGTGTGCCCCACATTTTGGGCAAGAAGAAGCAGCAGCAGCCCTTGCACTCCCCCTGGGAGCTGGGACATGTGGCTCAGGCAGGCAGCTGGGAAGCTGGGCTGGCACAGGGCAGGGCTTAGGGGTGGTGGAGGGGGCTGCTGTGGGTGGGACAAAACTTTTTGAAAAGTGAAGTGTTTTACAGAACATGCCTTTACAGTCAGCAATCCCACAGTGTTTGGGCTCCCAAGGAACAGATGAAGGCCATGGCTGCAGGTTTAAATTCTTTGATGGGAACTATTGCCTGCTGGATGGGTTGATAAGGTGTGCAGCTTAAAAAAAAAAATCTTATTATGAAGATGAGATGTCATTATATCAGTTATTGTGGCCCAAGACTTGATGTTCCAGGCTGCAGATTGAAAATTAACACCTTAAATAGTGGTATGGCAGTAATGTATGACAAATACAGGTTGTAACCAGCTCTGAGGTAGGTGGTAAAACTACAGGGTCAAAAAACCCCTAAATCTAGTAATGTAGGATTTTCATCAGCTTTTTTTTTTGCTGTTTGGGGCTACTGCTTCAAGCCATAAGACATCAATTTTAAGGATATTTATTCCAAATTAGGTCTCATTTCACACCCTAATAAGAATTTGCCTTAACTTTCTATTTTTGTTGCTCTCTGGAGAAATGATTTTTTTTTGTTTTGTTTAATCAAAATGTTTTCCTAAACACATGATTTGTCCAAAGTCTTTTCATCTATGGTTTGAACAACACTTAAAAGTCAGTAAGAGCACTGTATCCCTTTAGCACTGTCTTCTACCTTTTTATAGATCCCTAAAATCAGTGTGATAATGTGACTCTGTTATAGAACACTCAGTTTACAGTGACCTCAGCCAGAGAGACAAAAAGTCGTGGTCATTCAGGTAGGGGAGGAGCTCAGGGGTCCAAGCAGGGACAACCCTAAATTCAGACCAGTTGCAGCCCTGGGCTTTGCCCATCTGGGCCAATTTGAAAACCAAGACTGAAAAACCAAAGCAACAGAGCTGTAGAAGACAGGAAGCCATTAGTACTGGTAATTGGGGACAAAAATATTTTACATTTTAGTGACTTAGCATGTTTAAGCTTAGCACAGGCTGGTTCTTTTATCTCATGATGCTGTGCTAAAATCATCTTGGCGAAGCAGGTGGCCAAGAAGGGCGTCAGCAAAGCAGCAGCTGCAGTCTCATCATTCAGCCTCAGAAGTGCCTTCAGCTTCCTTGCTAAAGGGGCACAGAGGGCAGTGACTGTGCTGGAAGGACTCCCCCCTCGTTTGCTGGGGCCACAGCTTGCCTTTGGAGCTGGGACTGAGCCCACCCCCTCCCCAACACC
>VZTZ01007893.1:209671-235333 GCA_013400955.1 Drymodes brunneopygia | reverse complement strand
CCCACTCTGGCTTTTCCCTCTCTGCAGCTCAGTGTTTCATGTATTGCCCCATTAAAACACTTCCCTTTGTTAGGGAGCTCTCATTCCTCTTTAATTATGTCCTCCAGAGTGGCATTCAAGGATAGGTTATTTTCCTTCTTTGTAGAGGATGTGGAATAATTTTCCCAAGGCAGTTTTAACTTCCCCTTTCCTTTAGTAATCCTAGTGTTTTAAATTACTCCTTTAATCACCGTCTCAAAGTAATCACCATGCAATAACCTGTCCTGTGAATCTGACTCAGGAATAAGGGCTTCCCCTTTTCTGCGGCTGAGGAGGTGACTGAGAAATGACCATTTTGTGTTTTGCTTTTAAAACGTTTTATTAATTGTGCTCGTTTTTTATTTCACCTACTTTTTAAGAGGATCTGAGTTAGAGGAGGGATAATGTTTCGTGGATGGTTCAAATTTCCACTCTTGTTTTAGGATTTTTGATTAACTCCTCAGTTTTAATGATTATCATCCTCTGCAGAATTCACTTCCATTAAGAACCATCTTTTCCAGATCTGATTAAACTCTCTTTCTTTAGCTCTTGTTGAGCCCTTTGTGATAAGTGGAATCCAGCAGGGCTACAATTAACCAGCTCCACTCCTCAGAGAGCAGCTTGAAACCACCTTTTAAAAAACCTATAGAAAAGAATGAAATGTGTGGTCTACATCTCTGTGAAATGGCAATGCTTACAATAACACAAACCACACTTTTCCAGGAAAACCTGGGGCAGCCTTTTTTTTTATCCAGTTCAGCATATTCTTTCCTGTGTGGGTTTCACTTGCCTTCTTTGCTTTCATGGATCCCAGACAGAGAGAAATAGTTGATAGGGATGCTCAGCATTTGTTCTTGGACTGTAGTTTTTGGGCTGCCAAATTACAAGATTTGGCATGTGAGAATCCCAGTACAATTGGTTCGGAAAATTTTAGACACCTTGTGATTTCTTCCCACTTTCCTGCAGCTTGCACTCACAGTTCTTCCTTTCAATGTAGTAAATTTTTAGCTATACCCATAGGATGGCAGCTTTGCATGTTTGGTGTTGAAATGGATGGTGAACACCTCTGTGAATGAGTCATGAAGACAGAAAGAAAAACTTGCTTTTGCAGATGACAAGAAATGATTCTCATAGTATTCCCAACCTGTCTTGAGGGAGCTGCTTGGTTCTTTGTCCATTTGGAAAGCCTTGGGAGTGTGTGACTACTGGGAGCAGGATGCCTTCCTTATCTGAGAGGACTTCTGCAAAATCTTTCTTGGGGGAAATCCAGAATTCTCACCTTTGGCTCTGGAGACATCAGAGGATTTGCCAGCAAACTTTGTTAATCACAGAACTGTTTTCAAAGCTCAGAGGAACCTGATTTTGATCTTTTTGATCTGAGAAATATTATTCAAAGAAAGAAGCCCAGGTATTTGCAAAGCATGTACTGAAGGTAGAACCCACCTTGTCTATGATGGAAACATCAAAATGCACAAAATGAAACCCTTTAGAAGGACAAGGGGATGTGCAGTGAAATACCTGGCACCAGCATGGGGTTAATGCTTCTGTCCTCTCCATCCTCTTGGTTTCACAAATCAAAAGGTGGGGTGGAGCCTCACCTGAGACTTGCCCTCTCTTTAGTCCTGAAGGCCCAGTCCCAGGTTAAAAGCTGACTGGTAATTCATGTATTGATAACTACTACAGGTAAAGTGGTTTCTGACACTGAAAGACCTATTTCCCAAGCAGCTGTTGGTTTTGTCCCAGTTTAGTGAGGCAAAACTGACTAAATGCCATTGTAAGAAAGCCAAGCAGGCTGAGCCTTTCCAGTCTAACATCAGAGACCATGTCTGAGGGTGCTGCTGGCTGAGGACCTGGTCAGACCCAATGTGCACATGCACAGAAAGCAGCTGTACTGGGACAGTCCCTCATGCCCAGGTTTGCAGAAAGGGGATTGAGTTCACACCACACCAGCCAGCTCTGAAAAATCCCACCCTTAAAAACAGGCTAGAAAAGAAAATTGAGCAAAGGAAGATATTAGGTTGTACTCCTCACTGGAGTTCTGCAAAAAAAAAAATCCTCTGCAATAATTTCTTATATGTTATAGTCCGTGTTTCAGTATTTCAGACACTCAGGCTAGGATCATAGTCTTATGTGTAAAAGAAAAAGCTGGGAGAATGAATCCATTCCTGAAATGACATTTGGTGGTTAATAGCTTCAAGCTTTGAAATGGGTAGCTTTTAGAAGAAGCAGATGGCTAATAATGAAGCAAAATTTATATGTGATCACATGATGACATTTAATTTTTAGAAAATAGTTTCTTTTGCTGTCATTGCATATGTTTTCTGTGAAACACTGTCTTGTGGCCACTGTGACTTTGAGCCAGTACAGACAGAGACTGTCACAACCCTGGATTTCCCTTCCCATCTCCTCACTCCTGTGCAATCATTTCTGCACCAACCCTTCTGTGGTTTGAGAAGTAACTGGACCTCAGAAACTGAGATGAGTTAAAATAACAGAAGAAAATTATTAACTGAAAATACACATTTCTAATGAGAGTCAAAGCCAAGGTTCATGTCCCCTCCTGCCCAGCTCAGACAATCCTCTTTGTTTGTAGCTGCAAACACAGTGAGGGGTCAGAGAGCTGATGGGGCAGGTGGGATGTGGAACCCACAGTTCCTCTCTTCTAAAGATACTGTGGGAAGAAGACTCTGAAGCAATGACCTAATTAATATGCTGAGGCTCTGAGCCCAGTTAAATTTCCTGGCAGAATATGAGGTTTTGGTTTTTTTTTGTTTCCTGTTCTGTTCTGGGGTTTGTCCGGTGTTTATTTGGTTGTTTTGTTTTTAATTTCTTTTTTTTTTTTGGTAAATTTCTGCCTTGAGAATTTTGGGTTAAAAATCCATTGTTGATTTCCTTTCACTTCAAATATAAAGTCCATTCACACCTCTACCCCAAATTTTGTAGCTCCAAAGTAACCCCGAGGTTGTGCACGAGTGCCAAAAGTAAATAACTGAGCAAGAATGAGCTGAGAGGGGTCAGGACATCCAAGTTCAGCAGACGTATTGCAGCAGTGACTCAGGAGGACAGCACATTAGTAAATTAGGCTTTTGCCAGATGTAAAAGCTGATCCTTTTTCAATTGGGTATCATCTGAAAGGTCAAGAAGTAATGAAGCATGGGCGCACAGATCCCCTATTGCCATGTGTTGCTACAAACTCTTAGCTCATAATGCACTGGCAGTTCCAAGGTACCAGGCACAATAACCCAGCAGCCTGGGGGGGTCCTGCTGCAGGGCAGGGGTCAAAAAAGAGAATTCTGCAAGAAATTACAATGGGTGGAACAGTAAACAAGGGGCATTTTGTGGTGAATTCCTTGATTTTATGGTTCTAGTGTATTTGCAATTTTCTGATGTTTCACATTCCAGGGCTCTCCTGTGATGCAACTGAGAGATGTTTACTCTTGAATAATTATCAAAAGATCAGAAGCCAAATACTCTTCTGATTTACACCAGAACATATTAAGCTACCTCTGTTGATTTTTTGCTCATTTGGAGGCACTCCAAGTGCACACTGGTGTAACTGACAGGAGAATTTGGCCCTGTATCTCTACAAGAAATAATTTCCTAGATGGATAGGAGTCCTGGTACCAAGGTAAATGTGACAGAAAATCTGTGATTAGGTTGGATTGACTTCCACACTGGAAACCTTTTTTGTAAATACTATATATAAATACCAGAAAAATGCTGTTTGTTTTATATATCTGTGGATAAACACAATTTTATTAGAGCTACCAATATGTAATAAAGGAAGTAGCCATTTTAAGTAACAGATGTCCTATAGCAGCCCCCACAAAACAGGGGAAGGAATAAAACAACCTTAAAATATTGTTGAAAAAGGAGTTCCATGCTACCAAAGAACCAGGTTTTCTTTGTCTGAGCACTTTAAACTTCTATATCTTGGTTCTTCAAATTGTACCCCCTCTAATATTGAAAAAAAAAAAAAAAAAGGTAAGGATCCCACTTTTCCCTTAGGAATAATTCACTTTTTCAAATGGGCACACCACTTCTTGAATCAGAGGGCAGAGTTAAGTCCACCTTTCCTAAGTATTTTATTCAATGCTTATCACTTGTGATAAAGTGGTTCCAGGTCTATGTGGAGCCTTGTGTTGCAAACTCTAATTGTTGTTTCCTAGTTTTGAGACAAAAACCATAAGTGTTTCTGACATCCTCTTAAGCTACCAGTGAGTCAATAAATCATTGCAACCACTCATTATTTCCTGAACTTCTGCTTCCCTCAAAATGGAGAGAAGGATGGAAACAAGCTTAATTGCTTAGACTTGGACACATTAATACAATTCAAATTAGTGTTTTCTCTTCCTTATCACTACAGATTGCATATTCATAAGGGTTTTTCAAGTGCCATGAACAACTGCTCTACTTCTGTAAGCTGTTTTTTTTAAAATATCTTTATTTCTAAGTTCATTGGCCAGTGGTTATTCTGCTTCTTGACTGTAGATGTATCTTATCTTTCAGTTTTGTTGGGATCAGTTCCTCATTTATTGAGGAAAATAAATATATTTATTTATTTATAAAATAAATTTATTGCAAAATTCCAAACCTTAGTGGGGCCAGCTTTCTTTCCCATTGATGTTGACACATACACCACTCCTTCTGCCTCTTCTTGGTCTCTGCTTGCTTGCACTGCTGGAAACCAGGTCCCAAGTTCCCATTTGCTACTGCAAGTTATGGAAACTTCTCCTTAGGATCAACCCTCCTCCTCATTTTGTCCTCAGTGAAAAGTAAATCTAATCCCATCAACACCCTTGGTATGGAGTGCAGGCTATAGCCAAGCACAGGAAACTGAATCTGACAGAAACTATCTCTTGTTTGAGATTGAATTATATTGATTTATATATGGTATGAATGGTATATGGTATAATGAATATGGTCTGGGTGTTTATGCAATCCAGGCTTTAGCACTGAAGTGTCTCCCTGCTGAAGGGCACAGCATCAGTCTGAAGATTTTTGTACAGCATTAGTTGTCTGCCTGTTAGCTTTTTAATGATGTGGAATGGCCTGTGAAGTGCCCACACCTCTGCCAATAGCACTTAGGCACTCCAGAGCCCCACTGAAGTCATCACTGCAAGGCAGGAGCTCCATGAGTGCTTCACTGTCATTCAGGATTAGTCAAGAGTTCCTACCTTTACTTTCTACGGTGTTTTCACGCTCTGAGAATTTATTCCATGTGAGTTTTACCCCAGTCAGCTGTTTTAGCCCCAACATATTCTCACTCCCCAGCAACACAACCTTAAACCCCACCAATAACAGCATAAGTCAAATGTAATGTGATGGGAGGCATGAATCATAACATTTGAGACAGCATCTCTGCCTGAATCTGCGATTCATTCTGATTTATTGACAGGAAAACCTGGCAAAAAGTTTCTGCCTTTGGCATTGGCTCCTTTTATTTTTAAAATCCATTGTTGGTAACTAAGGTGCAGCCTGTTTGTGATCAGAACTCGGTGATGGTTTACCTGGACTGTCAAGTACCAGTGAAAGCCACTCTTCTGGGCAGCACAAACACTTACTAATCCATAATGTTGCCTTGAGACTGAAGGGTTATTTCAGAATTAACCTTGACTTCAGCACAGGGTCTCTTAAATTGTGTTCAGTTTCTGTGCATACATTTTAGTGCAGACATCCTAGAGCACAAATAAACTGTGTGCCTGGTTAGCTTGGGACCCACCAAATGCACTTTGATATTATGCAAGATCTTGTTAACTTTATCTATGTTTCACTGCCTTCTCTGCAGAAAGGGAGAAGGGGAAATTGGATCAAGGTCTTAGTTTACTGCTATTCATCAACAGTGTGGAAAAAAAAAATCAAAGCCACATTAATAAACTAAATATTACCTCCCACTGATCGCTGGCTACCAGGCAGATAGAGTTCTTTCTGATGGACTCCTAAGAGGGTCTTCAATAAAGTAAAATATTGAGCTTGACGTTTCTCCTGCTTGCTGCCAGGAAGGTCTAAATTGAGTCCCAGTTGTTTTTCAGATTAATCCATTTGAGAGTATAGAATCTGGCAAGAGTATTTTACAACTTTTTGAAAATGTGTTTAAGCTTAATGCAGTTTTGGGTATTTCATGTATGTGTGCTTAATTATAAAACACTCATCTTCTATCAAGTACAAGGTATTAGCATGAGTGCCTAAAGAGACTTGGTGGAAATAAGCAAAGTGCAGCAGCAAAAAGGGATGCTCAGCGTGAGTGGGGGACAGAGCCAAAGCATCTGCAGTGCTTTTCTGAAACCTTGCCATGTTTTAAAAGTGATGACTGCTCCTGCAGTACTCCCGCTCCTGGGGGTCTGGTTCTTCTTGTTTACACCAGTTTTAGCTCAGTTGACTTGAGAATTATTATATTCCTGTAAATCAGGAGAAGGAGGAGACTTTGGCTCAGTCTTTGCTGTCAGTTGGAGAAATATAATAACTCTCCTGTGCAGACTGTGAAAGAAATGTGAACAAAGAATGAAGGGTTTAAGGGTTTAGAGGCCATCTTCAGCTCCAAGCCCCTTCTTTTGAAGGCTGGTGAAGGATGTGGCAGTAGCACATGGAAAGGAATGTTCATCTTTATGAGCAATTAGCTTTTCAGCACTACCTGACTGCATTGCAGCTTACAAGTGGTATGAGCCAGAGCTGGCTGGTAGTTTATCAACCCAACATTTTTCAACCCAGTGTTTTTCCTTAAAAAAACCCCCTCCACTCCTTAATGAAGCTGAAATTACTGTTTGAAAGGCATTGGTTTTGACTGAACTTTTGAAGGGGAGACTTTATCATCTAGGCTTGAATTCAGAGAGGAAATAAACCCCCACCCCAGAAGGGAAAATGTCCTCCAGGCTGGGGGAACCAAGGTGAGAAGAGTGTTTTGGACACTCTCACATGCTGAGTACAACTGCAAAAACTGTGGTCATTCTGATCTTCATCCTCCTGTTCCTCCCTGTGGTCATCCTGAAGGGGAGGTGGTGAGGAGTCTTTATCTCCTGTGAGTCTTAGACATGCTAAAGCTCTCTTTAGCAGAAGAGTTTTTAGAGAAGACTCTTAGTGTCTGATCTCTCTCTGTGCTAGCAGCCCAGGGATCACTGAAATTCTCCTGCTTGGGCTCTGATCCTCTGGGTATTCTGGGCCATGTTTCAGACACCTACCATTATTCCTCAGGTTATCTGATGCTTTTTCAACTTACATTAGAAAACTGTTCCACCTTCTCCAACTCTCCTTTCTTTCTTTTGGAGGCTTTCATAAACATTGATTTTGGTCTGTGTATGCAGCCTAATACATATACACATGCAAATAAGACAACATGCATTATATATAGATATATATTGAATATGTAGCTTGCAAAATTCACCTACTACCTCCTGTTCTGCATGAGGATAGACATCAAAGCCTGCAACAAAATGAATCACAGCTCACTGCTTGTTCTGGCCATGGTAGCATGTAATTCTTGTAAAGGCAACCAGAGAAAATTTGTCAAGGTTACCAAACTTCCTTCTGCTGGAAGCATAGCCCCTCTCTGGTGCTGGTGCACTGCCAGTGACATCTGACAGCAGAGTACAGCAAATAATCTAATGCTGATCACAAAAAAATAGCAGGGAGAGATGGGGTTTATGTAAATTAATTTAGTTTTTAGAATTAATTCTTTGGCATGGCTGGCAAGTGAAATCATGGAGGATTTTTCCTTCTCTGGCTCTCAGATGAGTTTAACAGAGCATTATTGTTAGCCCTATAAAAATGACTCCACTATGGGAGCACACTTCCTGCATGATCAATCCTATCACAGGGATGCAAATAGAACAAGGTTGAGTTGGCACACAGCATGTCAGGGTAGGAACAGCCAAAAAGGAAAATGGTCTGAAATCCCATGGGCAATGACTGTACACATGGCTATACAACAGAGGAAATATCTGCTCAAAGACAATGAGGAGCAGGGCAGCCTCTTCTGCTTCCAAAACATACATGACATTTCTCAAAATTATAAGATCTAATGACCAAACATGTCCTTGGATTTAATGTGTTATTTATTGCTTTCTAGGCTTACATCAAGAATGATTTGAAAGTGTGATAAGAGACCTGAAAATGTTAAATAAGCATATATTGGAAATATTATTGCAATTACACAATGGGTTTCCATCAAGTGCCTATAATGGTGGTTACTGGAAAATTAGCTACTGGTTATCTTTTGAAAACAAAGTTAGAGTTGAGCTTGACATATAAACAGGAATTAATTTTATAATTTTGTGGTTTTTTTGCTGACTCCTCAAGGCATTGCAGATTTTATTTTAATCTGACAGATCTTAATGGCTTTTAGAAAAATGTTTTATGAAGAAAATCTCAAGTCATTGCCCAAGAAAACCAGTCCAAGATTATTCTACCATCTGTGGGCAACTTGGATGCACACAGACATTAATCTATCTACTGGTCATGTCTCGGGTTTACTGACGAAAAAGCTCTTTTATTAAAAATGCCACTTTCTGATCCTTATTGCTCAGGAGGGCTTAAGCCATAATGTGACATCTGTTGGCTCAACCAATTATGTATAAGGCATTTTTGATGCAATGGTTTTGTTAGAACATGCCAAAATCATTGAAACTTTAATTGGAAAAAATTTCACAGGTCCAGATTTTAATTTCCAGCGAGAGTGGGAAGAAGAAGAGGAGAACAGAGTTCATTCATTTCAGAAGAGTCAGTAGTTAAGACATCCATCTGCTGTGAGAAGCCAGATTCATATGCCTGCTCTGCCATTTTCATCTTCATGTGAGTTGTCTGAATGGAGGTCTTAGAACAGCCTGACCTGGTGAGTAAAACTGATATTGGAATAAAAAAAAAATAGGGGGGAGGGGGCTTATTTTGCATTAGACAGTAAATAAAATGGACATGCCTGGCAAAACAAGTCTGTTTGAGTGCCCTTTAAGCAGCCTGGGTAAGCCCTGGAACAGGCTGAAGATGAGAGATGGCAGTGCAAGGAGAAAGAAAATATCTGCTTAATGTAAGAGCAGAGAATTGACCTGACAGTGCTACTGCTGAACTAGGAATACCAGCAGAACACCAGCCAGGGCAAGCCCTCCTGAGCACAGAGCACTCACAGGCAGCTTCTTTAGGCCACAAGCACCCTCAGAGCCAAGTCAGAGCCACAAAGGTCAGTGTGCCAAGGTTCCCTTGACTGCAGGCTGAACAACCTCAAATCAGATCAAAGCAGAAGTTCCTGATACAGTAGGAGATACCTAAAGCCCTGAAATGTGTCCTGGTGCATCTGCATTAGGTTTAGGGTTTGTAGGGTTTTAGTCCTGCCCAGGTGAATGGGTTGACATGGAAATCCTAGTCCACACCCCTCATGGTTTACACTGTGGTGAGGTCTCCAACCATAGAAATTTATTCCCTTCAGATGAAACTAAACTGGGATATGTTTAGGAGCATGCTTAATGGACTTTAACCACTAATAGAAAATCTGAGCACAAGCTGGGGCTACTTACTGCCTGTGCTGGCAATAAACCATAACCAGAGTTTACCAAATGTCAGATTTTATTTATTATTCTATTCTATTCTATTCTATTCTATTCTATTCTATTCTATTCATTATTTCTGAGTTTTTCAGATGTACATATTTTGAAGGCATACTTTCCTTAGTTGAATACTCACAGATGATCACTGCAAAACCACAGAACTCTATTTTTCTAAATAACATCATCACTAAAGGATGTGAACGCATATTGAAAAGGGTGTTCTGACTTCACAGAGGTGCCTTTTCATACTGCCCCAGAGCCATGTTTGCAGTCTTTTCCCAATGATTTTGGTCTCTGACCCCTGAATGCTTTGCATGGACAGTGAAAATCAAGGAAAGTGGGGTTCTGGTCTTGTCTCTTGGGGTATTTCAGACCTTGGACAGAAGATGTGTGAACATGCTTCAGGCCAGCAAAGGAACTTAGAAGCTGGTTAGATTCCAAAGGCACAAACCTGTTATGGAAGGACTACTTCAAAACAGAAACTAGGAATTCCTTATTCCTTAGAAGAATTTGACAAACACGCAGAGATTGCTCTGTAAGAAAAAGGGAGGTGGTGGTGGTGGCCCAACCCCAGGGCCACAGGAAAACTGTACTGAGCATAATCATGACATTTTTAAAAAAGTTCCTAAATAGGGTAGTAGCCCAGCTGGCTGAAAAGCTAAGTACCTAGAAATGAGATCTCTATATACTGTACAAGGGAATAAGTAAAACATCATCAATAAAGAAATTTTGACAGCATATGTAACGTAAATTAAATGTTACAGAAACAAGATTTGCATGAAGCATTTCTAGCAGTGTGCATGAACCCAAGGGGGAAAAAAGGTGTAGTTAATAATATTCATTAATTACAAAAGTTTTTTACATCTAAGTTTTCTTGTGTCCTACATTCTAGGCAGCTGCCTAACTTTGAAACATCATTTTTATCAGATGGTTTGATGCCTTTTTTTGTTATGGTGAATAAACTTGTAGCATCTGTGACGTTCATGTAGTTCCTATTCCCATTGGAGGATGAAGTTTCCTTTGGTGAAATGAGATTCTGGCAAAAAAGGCTATTAATAAATGTAACTTCTTATGCGTAGCAAACTATTTTGTGTACTTGCAGCATGGGGAATTCTTCAAATGGTTTTCTTTTATGAATAATTGTAAATTTAATGTTGGCATCAATAACTGCTTTAAATGGCTCATTCTATATCTGAGTTACACACTTCTTAGCAACACGGCTCGGCTTTGATGAATCTTGTGCATAATTTTGGGTTTTGCTGCATGAGTACAAAAGCAAGGGAGATGCCAGAATTGTTCAAATTACCTGGCTCTTAAATGGTTTGAGGGAAAAAGGAATGCATTATGCTTTGGTCATTGAGACTGCAGAACACAATGGAATCAACATTTTTTGGTTTATTATTCAGTTGCAAAACAGATTCAGAAACATAAAAAGGCAGCACACCTACTGAAAAATAAGTTTTCTCAAAAAATGATCTGGGCAAGCAGGATTTTCCTGAAAACATCTTTCTTCTACAGTCTGTGAGCTTGCTACAGACAGCTGTACCCAAACCCTTACAAGAAGCTGTGATGTTATTTGTTTTAGGGCATCTCCATTTGTCAGTTGGAGTTCTTTCCACACAGGATGCAGCACAGGGCAAAGGCAGGCACAGCTACAGCTTGGGCTGTGTTTGGAAATGTTGCCATCCAACAGGAAGTTTCTGTACAAGGTGGGGTTCCAACAGTTCCATATCTGTGAGCAAGTTTTAGTGCTTTAAATACCCCTCTCACCCTAAAACTCAAGGTGGCTTTGGCTGAAGCCTTTGTCTCGGTTCTTTTGATGCCATTTTGCTTTTTTTGCCTTTAATTTCTTTTATATGTTCTTTGTGTTCTTCACACAGATATCTGCAACTCTGTAACCTGTTATATCAGTGACTGATTTTCCCAGTAGTTTTCCAAAGCCTTCCCCTAAACAAAAAACCAAAACAAATCCCAAAATACCTGGCCCCAACAAGTACAAAGTCCCAATATTATCTTAATTCTTCCAAGCTCCCAAGATTAACAACAACTTTTCGAAATGTATTTTCATGGACAAAATACAACCAGTACCAAAAGAGAAGCTCCAAAAAAAGGACTTAACCTAGGGAAAAATTGCATCACCACTTGTCATTCTAATTAACACTTTTTATCAATTGTGCTAATTTCCCAAGACCTATAAAAATGTACTCATCCCTGTAGGCGTGGGCTTTTGTAGACATCTTTCCACATCTGCCCCTGAAATCCTTCAGACAAAGATCCACTTTTATATTACCTCCTTACTAAAATGATCTCCAGTTTCATTTGTCAGCAAAAAGCAACACTTTTGGTGCATCCCATCAGGCACTATGGAGTTTTATATGGGTGCATTTTTCAAATACACCTTAATGATGTGCCCCCTTCCCTGAGGGTAAATCAGGATAGTTCCAGTCTTTCCCACACATCTCAGGGGTTTGGGATTCCTGAAGTGAAGTCTTCCCAAGGAATTGAGGACCTCAGCCCTTTCCACAAACCCTGTCATCAGTCCCCTGACTCATTCAGCACTGGGCCCACATTTTCACTGGTTTTCCTTTCCCTTTTAACATACCCATAATCAGCTCCAGTTAGGCTTTGGCTTTTCCATTCTGGGCTACTCGAGTCTGTGCATTCCTTCTGATCTTGCTTTCACCTCCCCTATTCTTCCTTCTCATGTTTGAGTTTTATGAGTTTTTTCTTCTTCTTAATCCGTGCAGGGCTCCTGTCACCTTGACTGGATTTTCTGAACTTTGGGATGGACTGCTCTTGAGCTTGGTAGAAGTGACTCTGCAAAACCAACCAGCTTCCCTGGGCCTTTCTCCTCTCATCCCATAGGTTTCCACCAAGCAGGTCTCTGTAAAGGGCAAAACCTGCTCTTTAGAATCCCAGTGCTGGGATCCTGCTTTTTTTGCCTCATTCCCCTCTCAGAAACCTTAGCCCCACCATCTCCTGCTTCCTGCAGTGAAGGCTGATCCTGACTTTCTCATTCCTAACCAATTTTTCCTGTTTGCAAGGATGAGGTCCAGCAGAACACTTGTCTCAGTGTCTCCTTCATTACCTGTGGAATCCCTCAAAGCAGAAAAAGGACCATATGTACTCGAGTTAAGCCACCCAGCATCTTAGATAATTCACATATCTCATGTGCAGATATTACGACACAAAGCCATTAGTTATTTCTCAGGCTTTGAAGGTATGAACAGAAGGGGCCAGGGCATCCTATTTCACCTCTCAGGACTATGTTTTATTTTTGGTTGCTCATAGAAAGCACTATTTACATGGCACACCTTTGTCAAGTGAGGTTATTTTTTATTTTGGAGGTGATACAGTTCCTGCAGTTCATAATTGCTGCCATCTTTACTGAGCAGCAAAGCAGTGCCAGAAAAGTGCAAAGAGAGCAAGCACAGAATGAAGTAGATACACCCCTAAAAGCCTTAAAAGATAATAAAGTCTTCTTGAAAATGGTGAGTTTTTTCCCTTGTCTTGCCTGATCTGCCTCCCTCTACCAAGTGTATGGTAGGAAGGCTGGAATTTCTGGGACCCCAGGGAAGAGTTTAATGAATAAATGTCCTGTGTTCTACATTATATGAATCCTGCCTTAAAAAAAAAAAAGAAAAAGTTCTTAAAGTTGATGAGCTATAGATTTGAAGTTGTTCCCTCTGCTCATACATGCCTTGAAAAATAAGATAAAAGACAAAATAACCTCCAGCTGAAATTAATAAAACTATCCTCTTGCAGTTTGAATAAAATGTGAGGGCTAGACTTTGAAAAGTTTGAGTCTAAGACATGCTCCAAAACTTAGGCTGAGGTTCTTTAGTCCTGATTTTTTTCTCCAAGCAATGAGCTCTCAGCATTTCTTACCAAAGAGGGTAGAAATTTCTGAGGGCTGGTATGGCTTGAAAAGTGGGTCTTTTAAAAATGGATTCAACATCTCATTTCAGAAGTAAGTGAAATACCGATTTAAATATCAGGCCTGAGGTCTATTCCTGCAACAGATCAAGTGTAAGCACATCATTTACATCAGGTCACTCCTAAGTTAAATTCTTAGTGCCACAGATTGAGAGGGGGATTAAAGTGGATGGGAGAGGAAGTGAAGGAGGAGCACTTTAAGTGTCCATCTTAAGAGAGACTTTCTAGTCTCCTTTTCCCCTCCTGTGTCACCCAGAAAATCTACCTGTATTTCACAGTTTAGTTTAAAGATTTGGTTAAGTATTTATAATGGTAGTACACATTTCCTCTTATTTTGAGTCTTTGAGTGGAAATACAAAAAAAAGATTTTGCAGCTTTTCTAGTTCTTATACTCTTTACAGGGCCAAGGCCAGCTGAGCATTTAGGAGCAGTAATTCATTCTTATTCACCTTGATATTTACAAAGAGATGTACAAAATCCCAAATAATTTTAGAGTCTGTCTTTTAACATTACACTGGAGCAAACCCCAAAATTCTTGGTAATGACTGCCAACAGAGGGCAACAGACAAGAGATGAACCTAACTCTGATGAATGTCACAGTGTACCAGGGTAAAAAATTAAGGAAATTTTGTGTGAAATTTGGAAAAACCACCTCAGCATGCCAAGAAGAACCATATTCCCAGCTGCAGAAACCCAGGAAGGAAGATAAACAATCCATTGTGCAACTGTGTGCATATCAAATGAGGGTCAAAAGCTTCTCAAGCCAATATGGAAGGCTAAAATAGCAATTGCTTTACAACCAACAACATCCTGGCAGGACTGTGGGTTTGGGGATTGCACAGAATTTGTCCAGTGGGATATTTCCTCCCAGTGATTTCTGTTATATGGGATGTTGAGTTCTTGGTAGCTCTCAATAACCTGCCTGGAGAAGCTGAGCCAGTATAATTCAGTATAATTCAATCTCAAACAAGAGAGAGTTTCTGTCAGACCTGGTCCTGCTCTGATCCTCACCCTTTTTGCCATCCTAGCTCTAAAACAGTGCATGGACTCAGCATTTCTCACCATGGGAATGAACTGTATTTTCTATGAAATGAATGTTTGAAATTTTGGGTGTTTAGGAAACATACTGCCATCCTTTTTTTTAGGTGGTACTTATGCAGCACATTAGGGGAGACAGGCACCATGCTTTCTTATGGAAAGATTACCTCTTCCTGGAAATGTCTGTCCCTTGGCAAACATAAGAAGGATTTTATGGATGTGCATGAAACAAGGCAAAGCTACAACAAATGTGACTTCAGCCAGTTCCACTGCCAAAGTCCTGGCAAAATTATTCATTCTCAGATAAATCTTTAATTGGTTCCCCTCTTAATACTATTTCTGGACCCCAGAGTCCTTTCTAAAAAGCCTCGGTGGAATATTTTTCTTCATTTTTAATTAATTATCTGCAATGTAAATTAATGCACAATAGCATTTTTTTTTTTAAGTCAAGAGGAAAGCATTCTCACTGTAAATTAAGATTCCTCCATCAACAATTTCACCACAGCTAAGCTGCATCTTCCCTTTTCCAAAGCTCCAGACTCTCCTCCGTGGTGCTGCTCTGCAGCAGTAAAGAAAGAAACCAGGGCTCCACGATGCTGAGCACTCCAGTGGGAAACACAAACAGAGTGCATAAACCAAAGCATTCATTTCATGAGCTTTTATTAAAAGGTTTCACCTCTAAATTGAGCTGTCACACGCTGTTGGGAAACTTTTTTTACCACAGTTTATTTTAACTATGTTAAAAAAAAAAAAGAAAAAATTATTAAAGGGATGAAAATTCTGCAGTTTTTCATATAAAAGGCGTGACCTTTCCCACCCCACCAGCGAGCCACAGTGCGTTTAATCGAATTGCTTCCAAAGTAAAATCACGCCCAATGGGAGGATTTTTTATTTTATATACATATTTTTTTTTTGCTTCCCCCCACAATTCTTGGGAGTGACCCCAACCTTGTTAACATGCTGCAGATTTCTGTGTGTCTCTGCAGCAGGCTCTTTGGAGTTCACTCGGAGAAAACTACGGCGCATGATTAAAAGATATCCTCCAGATGAGAAGGACGTTCAGTAATTTATAAATCATTCATTTGTGACATAGCTTTATACAGCTTTTCAAGGAATTGCATTAACTGCTTTTGCAGCTTCCTCAAATGTTGCTTTCAGTAGACAGTGTCATAGGTCATTACCAGTTTTTCCCTTATGTAAGCAATTCCAACTTTCTATTAAAAATACTAATTTCCACCCCACTACAGTATCTTTTGAAGTAGCATGTATATTAAAAAAAAAAATTCACAAGTTGCTTTGAAATATTAAAGGAATATATTTAAGTGAAGGGCTTTCAGGCAGGTTGTTTTTCTGTATTCCTGATGACAGAAAGATTTTAGCCTACAAAGTCAATAGTAAATTTTATTAAAGTCATTATTTTCCTGTTACAGGCCTTGTGCTTTAAATAAACTATAGCTGACAATGCTGTCTTACATACTGTCATGCTGTAAAACAGCCTTGCTTTATTACCACAGGGACAACTCATTTAGAACTTTGAAAGTGTTTTCACACTGGAGTTGCTCATTTGTGGTGCTGGCCGGTGGCTGTTCTTGACAAATACCTTTTATAGCTGGAATTTTCTCCTTTTTTCTTTTGAAGATACAGGGGAGGAAAAAAAAAGAAAAGAAAAAACTTGCAAACCCAACATTTTCCTGTAAAAGACAAATATTCCACCTCCACCCTTGGAGACATATCTCAATCTTCCCATAATATTTTTTCTATGACAGCTTGAAAAAACCCAAATTTTCCTGAATTACTCTTTTGCAAATTGATGGTAGCTCCACATAAATAAGTAAAAAAAAGACATTCCTGTTGCTTAAATGTTGTCATTTAAATGCTGTTATTCAATTAATATTACATGTCACATACATGGTATTATTAAACAATATCGTTAATATTAATATTATTAATGAATATTAATTATATTATTAATTAATATTATTAGTTAATATTATTAATTAATATTTGGGCCCCTGGCTGAGGCTGTAGTTTCCCAAAACTGTTGTTCTGGCAGGAAATTCAGCACAGGGAATTTTCATGCTCTCCATCTTGTCCTCAATCCTCTGCTGCCAGCACCGAGGGCTCAAGAAGGAACTGGGCAAGGAAATAGAAGTTGGGGCAGGATAGATTTGGGTTTGGGGCAGGTTTGGGGCTGTGGTCAGTTTTCTGGGCCTCTTATGCCTTCTGCCTCCCAGTTTCATATACTCTCCCCAAGTCAAACAATTTCTTTAAGGCCTCCTGAGTGTAAGAAGGGTAGGTTTGGACTCAGCACTGGATGTATCTGCTTGCTCTTCATGCACAATATCCTTTTTCTCCCCTCATGAGAAGGGCTGGTTCTGACTGCCTAGCTTAGCTCCAGGCCTTCATCACAGAGCCATCCTTCCTGCCCCCAGAACTTTTGTCAGCTGTTGTTATCATGCAAATAGGATTGCAGACAGGCCAATTTTGTAAATTGTCCAGATGAATGAGTTATATGAGCAAATGCTGTTTGAATCACAGATGGATAGCTTGATCTTTGTATTTCACTGTTCTGAATACATTTCTATGAATTAAGCTGTCTGTCTTGATACCTGAAAAATTATCTCTTTGAAATTGTGATAAAAAAGTAGTGCTTGAGTCATCCAAATGCAGAGTTGAAAAGACCACAGGAGATGATCTAACTGAGCTCTCTTCACCAAGGAGTAACATTGCCTAGAACCTCACCCAAGTGTTTATCTAAACTGGATCTAGTCCAGTTTAAATAGCCAAAAACCTTTTCCATCCATCCATCCATCCATCCATCCATCCATCCATCCATCCATCCATCCATCCATCCCTCCATCCATCCATCCATCCCTCCATCCATCCATCCATCCATCCATCCATCCATCCATCCATCCATCCCTCCATCCATCCCTCATTTAAAAATCCCTTTTAAAGTAAATTAAGGCATGTGGTTTTGCTCTCCTGCCTTTTTGAGCTTTGGGGGCAAAGAAAGTGTTACTTCTACGTAATGACTTTTTATGCATTGGAAATGGATGTTTTACTTTCTGGTTTTCAAGCTTCTCAAATCCAGGCTCCTCATTAGAGAGTTTCTAACAACTCAGTGCTGCTGAAAGCTCTCCCTTTCACCTTCTCCTCACCACCCCATCCCCAGATCTTCCCCACCATGTGTCAGCACACATCCCATCCCTTGCAAAGCACAGCAAACAAACCTGGCACAAACAGCCTGACAGCTTTCCACTGGGTCATTCAGCTAAGGTGGGTGATGACAGACTGCAGCAAGGATCAACAAGCAATGGAAAGGAGTGGATTTGTAGGCAAGGGCTGTGAACCAGGGAGGGTGGAGGGAGCAGTGGGCTGTGTGGATGGCTCTGCAGCCTCAGAGCACAGATTTAATGTTGAATTTTATTTGGCATAGCTGAAGAGTGCTGCTGTGAGAGCCTTCCCTCCCCATTCCACACTGCTGTGCTCCCAACTTCCCCTTCAGGGCTGGATCAGTGAGTCACACACCTTCACCACCTGTGGTTTGATGGGTTAGTTTTCCCAACAAGCCAGTAACCAACTCAATTCAGAGCCTCCCAGGCACTGGACCAGACGTGAATGAGGCAGCAGCAGCAAGTGGACAGACATGGAGCCCTTGGCAGCAGTCCACGGTTGACTCAGCTCACACATCACACAAAAGGAAGAAATTCTTTCCTTTTTTATGCTGACTTAGTCTGATCAGTTTATAACTGTGAGTGTGATACTCCACACTGGAACTACTCATCCTTTTTGACACGAAGCAGAGACACCTTCCCAGCAAAACTTCCAGGAATGTGCTTTGCCTTTGCTAAAGCAAAGGCACAAGGGTCTTGCTTCAGTACAGGAATGTGGTATTCATTTTCAGCTTGTAACATTTCAGTCATGTCATTCAGAAGCAGCTTTATCCTGCTTTATTCAGCTAGTCAAATCAATTCTGAATAAAATCCCAACCAGGAAAGCCTCCACCAGAACAGTAGAGATCAGAATATATATATTTCATAGGCTAAAATATTCTGAGTCAAAAGTACTGAGAGACACCTTTAGAGACAGGAAGCTCCTCATGGAAAAGTCTCCAATGGACAGAGAGAAGACTAAATGTGCTTTGAGTGCTTTGCTATGAACATTCTCTTTGGTGTGTGCACATCACTCTCTTTCTCCCCAAAGAGGCTAATTTAATTGTTCTTTGCACACTTTTAGGAAGTGTTTGAAACACTATAAATTTACCACTTGTCAATTTGGGCTTTGTGTAGAATATGCATCTGGTGCTCTCCTGACATCCCAAAGCTTGTGATTCTTGACAGAGAATATGTATTTGTAGATACCCATCCAGGAGGTTACATTCAAAGTCTGAATCCATGCACTGTACTCATGATTTATAACAAACATTCTCTCTTTGGGTCACCAATGCTTTAATTTGCTGCCTGTTGAATGGACTTGTTTTGTGTGAAAGAGTTTAAACACACACTGATGATTTTTAAGTCTCAGTATGTCAGCTGTCTAGAAAAAGCAGCAAAAATTCAGAAATTAAACTCCAAGTGCACATGTTGCAGTGATTTTTTGTCTTCCTGGACATCAACAGGTATTCTTCTCCTTCAAGTTGTGAATTTCACTAGATTAAAATGCTCATGAGTGTTGGTTATCTGCTGCAGAACCATCTGTCCCACCTGCAGGACTGCCCAAAGAGTGCTACCCAGACAAAAGACACACAGAAACTGTTTCAAATTCTGGGTTGATTGTTTCGATATATAGCAATGGATATCCAGCCCACATTTTGCAACTAGTTTTTGCTAGGTTTCCCTGCCAGAAACTGAGGTTTTTTTTTTCCTCTTCCCCCCACAGTCATGTCCCTCATGCTTCATGTAGCTAATGTAGATTCTATCAAAAAGCATGATTTGTGATGTTTGTGTGTTACTGTTTACTTAAAAGTGCTAAACCCACCTTTTCTTATCAACAGGAAACTTTCAAGATATTTAAAAGCGTGCCTTTAAACCTTCTGGCAGCAATAAAGCAAAAATGGCAGGTGGCTGTATGAAAGAAGCAGGAGATGTTTATACCATAACTAACCACGGGGAGGGGGGGAATTATTCCAGATACAGTGGGCTGGAGCCTCATCTCATTCACAAAGGTGCAAATCCACACTAATACTTGGTTGACACCATTGCTTTTTAAAAATGTCAGACTTTATCACGGCGTGTGAGTATAAAAATCGAGCTGAATTTCTGCTAAACAGAGCTGTACTCAGATTTTTTGGGGTGAGGAGGGACAAAGGGCTAATTTGTTTTCCTACTGAGCCAGGAGCTTTTGTTATGCTACTTTGTAGTACTAAAATGTGCAGTGCCTGTGGGATGGGAAAGCTGAGAAATTCAAATTGGTTGGGAGAAATAAAAGTAGAATTTTCTTTTCAGATAAAAGAAAAAAAAAAGTTGCAGCTGGTTTGGGTTTTTGTTTGGGGGTCTTTGTTTTTGGTTTTGTTTGTTTGTTTGGGGAGTTTTCTGTTGTTGTGGTTTTTTGGTTGGGTTTTTTAATGTTGTTTTGGTTTTTTGTAGGTTTTCTCCCCATCTGTCCATCTCTAGCGAGTCCTCTCAAACCACACACCAGCAAAATCTTCCCAAAAGTGGAGCAAGAGCTATTTTGGTAAGGTAATCCCACACTGGCAGACTGGCAGCAATCACCACTGTGCCCATCAGACACATTGGTAAGGATAGTGGACAAGATTTAACTTTTTCTAAGGTTTTTTACTTCATCAAAATCTATGAACCTTTTGAAAAATTAAGTCCTTGCTGCTGTTTCAACGCATTTTTTCTGTATTGTACTTCAGTGAAATAAGGACTTTGAGGGACCTTAGGCTTGTTTTTTTCTCCAGTTTGGCAGTCTTTGAATCACAGAGGATAAAACCACCTCAGAACTGGCAATATTTGAGAATTTTTCCCTTTATTCCTGTAGCTGGCTGTGGAAAAGGAGGAGGTATCACACCTGTTTTGATGCTAAAGGCCCCTTCTGTTAGGAAATGATTGTCCTTGGTTAAAATAAAATAGAATAAAAGTGCCCCCGATGACTCAAAAGGCAGTGGTTTAACAAGCTGTATTACTTGCACTGTTTCTCTCCCCCTGTCTTTTCCATCTAATAGACTCCTTGGTGCTTGTGACCAGAGTGACACTGGAGGCAGCAGGCAATGACACATTACAGGAATTCCTCGAGCTGACTTTTATCCAGTGCCTTTGAGTGCAGGTGCCAGTGAATGGCACGAGGCAGCTCCAACTCCCTCGCTCTGATTTCAGCCTTTCCAGGGGGTCAACTGCTTATGAAGAACATCCATTATTTATACCTTTCGAGAGAATTACATCAGCAGGAACATATGTATTCCTGTAATAAAGCTGGGAAGCACCGTGCAAAGCCACGCTGCTTTAAATATGATTGTGAAACACACCGAGCTGGGTTCTGCACTGACCTGCACCTCTCACACCGCTGCCTGTGTGGGTCAGGATCCCATCTCCCCATCACCTGCTGGGGTTCAGAGCTTTCTTCCTGGGCCTGGCTTAAGTGTGAGTGACCCTGGATTCATGCAAACCTTCCAGGGGCTGAGGTGTGTCCCTGTCAAGGGCTATGCTCACACGTCACAGAGATTTAGGCCTTGCCCTGGCCTTCATTAAGGAAATCAAATTTATGTCTCCACAAGCAGTAGAAACTTAAATGTTGTTTTGTCCTGGCTGCTGGCTCTGAGCTGTGGCATTACTTATCCTGAGCAACTACGTTTCTCTTGGCTAAATTAATCAATTGAGCTTTCAGGGCAGGTCCCTTTCTTTCCTCCAGGAAGAAACTGCATCACATTAGCTACCAGTCAGCTTCAAACCTTTCACTTTGGACTATGCTCAAAGAGAGTTTAGCCAGAGAGAAAACTGGAATCAATACAGCAGGCCAGCACAATCTGGATTTCAGGTCAGCATGTGGAGAGAGAAATGGCATTTGTGAGACTGATGGTCAGTGAACTGCTGTTCCTGGGTAAAGGGCAGACTTTCATCCTCAGTCTCCTGGACCTGTCTGCATCCATCGACCCAAGGACATCAGGACAGCAGTTTCCACCAGGGCTTTGGGCTTTCACCCTGATTGTTATAAGTTTTGTTCAGAGATGTGTCCAGAACAACAACTTCAGACTTCTCTGACTGCGAACTCCTCCAAGGATAACTTTATTTGTATCCTATTCACAATCTAATGCAGGCCAGGAGCGAAATAGTTAAAATGTGACTGATAAATGCCAACAGAATGCTGAATATCAAGGGACTGGGAAAAAACATTTCTAAAAGACAGTGATAACATAAATGAGATTGAATGAAAAGACAGGCACCCAAAACAATCCTTCCTAGGGGCTGGATAAAAAACAACATTTCTGCCAAGTGACAAGTTTTCTTTTAATTTCTGTCTAAGCTGGAAATTCATAATCATTTTTTTAACTGTGATCTTGGTACCACAAATACACCTCCTGGCATGCAGGTAAAGCTCTTGCTTTATATTGGGCAAACTTTTTTTACACCAGAAAGTCTGCAGCTCTCTCCAGCCCACAGCCTGAAGTATTCTCAGTTTCCAGGAGGTGTGATAATGATGAATTTCAGTGAGATGAAAATTGCTCCAATTTAAGAGTAGCTCAACCATTTCATATTTGAAACAAAAATACACTATTTTTTTCCCCCAAAAAGTCTAAAGATTTGGGCTTTGTACATGCAGTGCACGAATAGAAAATCCCTATCAACAACATTAACTGAACTGAAAATCCTTCAGGATAAGTTCTCTGAAAATTAAAACAGACATCAAGCTATACATCTAGATGAAAGACTTCCACAGCTTTATAAACACAATGCACTCAGAAGCCAAGTCTCCAAAGCCTCAGTAAAAACATCTAATGTCCAAGTCTACAATGACAGTCCTACACATGAAAAAGACAATATTTACCCTGTCTTATGGTATTAAATTGGAGTTTTTATCAAACACTTAGAAACCAAGTGATAAGTCCAAGGCCTTTCATCAAAGGTATTTTAAATGAGAATTTCTGGATACCTCCTAAGACCAGATGAAAACCTTTTGGCTGCTCTTCACATAAGAGATGGAGCCATATTTACATTACTGATGCAGAAACCCACTTCTCTGCTCTCAACTGGTGTCATCCTGCATTTGTCTTTCATCCTGACACGATCCTTTAGCAGCTTTCTTCTTTTAAACTTCAGATAGCTAAAATGACTTGCTTTGCTTCTGCCTTCCAAATTTTGGTCACAGCAGACATTGCTGTTGTTTTGCTGTTATTCCTGCCCTATTGAGCCACCATTTTCTCACTCAGCCTTCCATCTTTTGACTCCACTTTTCTGACAGCAGCCCTGTCTTGCCACCCACCTCCTTCCACTTCCAAGAGGAAGTCTCTCCCGTGCATGGTTTGACTAAAGAAATCCCACACTCACATCCTTCATCCTCTGCTGCCTTCTCTCAGCATTTACAGAAATCTTCTCTGACCTTCTGACCATTCCCACAACAAATTCAAGATACCTGTGGCATTCTGTGTTGCAGTAGAGAGAGATCCCTCTCTAGCTCCACATCTTTCATGTTTGATCTAAACTTGTTCTCAAAACCTCTGCTCCTCCCTCCTGCCTCCAATCCCACCCTTGTTTGGTCATAATTTCTCTGCCAGCTGTGATGCCACTCTCAGTAATCAAGGGCTATAAATCCTTTCAGATCTGCTGTATTTCATGTTGTCTGCTCCCAGAGCATGCAGATGATGAAGTCATTAGTGTTCACGCTATAATAATTAATGTTGATGTAAATATTTCATCTCAAGTTTCTCCTCTATTGTGGCAGCCATAGGAATTATTATCAGAACTGACTGTTGCTGATGGGCAGCCAATCTGACTGTTAATATTTACTAATTTTACGCATTCAAACAGCTTGTACAAACAACCAGACTGTGATCTTGTGTTCCTGCTACACACATTTTCCCTTTTAGATTTCCATGACTATAATAGAGAATAGAAAGAGAAAAAACAACTTCATATAGTCTCATAACCTATGTAAAATAATTTACCGTGCTCTGTCCAAACAGAGGTTGTAAATTCATTAAGAAACAGGTGTCAATACATATTTCACAGCATTTAGCACAGTGGAGTATCAGTCTTATTTCAACAGCTGATTTCTTTAATAATTTGTTTCAGCTCTTCTAGAGAACCGATGGTAAGATGCCAAAGTCTGCCTAATTAACTGGTCTAACTTTCTGAACAGCTGAATGCCCAGCATCTCCTCTTGTATCATACATGCAAGCTCTCATATATGCTGCAGGATGCTGAGCAAGCAGTTTCAAGTCTTGCAAATATCTGAAAAAAATGGGAATATTTTCATAGATACGTAAGAGAACTTTAAGGGAATATTAATTCAATAACCTTCTAGGAGACCTAAGATCAAGAAGCCCTCTCAGCAAAGCAGTGACTTGTATCCAGTCCTTGCACTGGAATCAGCACCTGCCTGGTTTTTATTTGGAACCAGCTCCTTACCTTTGAGGAAGCTCTCTTCCTCTAGTGGAACTGTTGGGGGTGGTGAGGGAAACAAGTCCAAGGAGGTATTATTGGATTATTCTCTCTTCTAGGACAGACCCTGTTTGTATAATCAGAGATATGCCTTAAGTGGTCTTTAAAGAAAGTCAGATTTTGTTTAAAAAAGGGGAAGGAGGAGGCTTCATTAACTAGACTGACAGGCTCCATAGATTTCTCAAGTGTTTAAATTAAGGATTGTGAGTTCTTGAAACTTGACAAGGAAAGCGGGATTGTCACTGCTGGCTGTCTGAACCAGAGGTAAGTGCAGATTAAGCTCTTCCTTTCTCTATTATAAACATATTGCTCCTGTTCTCAAAAGTTCAGTGCAATAGAAAAGAGACTATTGTTTTCTATTATTTGAAAAAAGCCTCCCAAACTACATTTTTAAAGTGTCACATAAAATTCAAAAGTACCTAAAGTGCTCAGATGCTACTCATTATTATTCTAGTGGTAACTATTTGGCACTTGACACAAATTCCTTAAAGAAATAAATAAAATTGAAATCAATCATATCTGGACACCTAGAACCAAATTTTAAGAGCACTCATGATGAGCGTGGTGTACTTGAAAACACATTAAGCCATCCCCGTTGATTTTTCCAGAATTATTTGTGTATCTGGGTTCAACCAGTGTTGCATTCATGCTGTACTTGTGTGGCAGGTTTTCTGAAAGACCAATTCTGGCACAATTCTTGCAGAATCTCTCTGCTTGTTCTTACAGGTGTAAGTGTGGCAGAACAGCACAAACTGAAAAAGTTTTTTTTAAAAAAATCACATTGTTTGGATGGAATTATTTCAGCTACAATTGGGAAAGCAGGTTTTGTTGAGCTAACAAGTGTAAGCAGCTCCTGAACGAAGCCTGGTCAAACCTTGGCTTTGCCCTCAGAAGAGCTGGAAAACAGCTTCCTTTGACTACTCAGTCCTACTCAGGATTCGTGGAAACAGATTAATTTCGTGTTCTGTACAATTATTGGTACAGAATTATAAATTAATGAGGCAGTTGTTACAGGATTGAGATTTCAGGTAGCAACATGGGTCTCAGAGCACATCCAGGTGCTTCAGAGCAAGCACTGGGTTCCTCTCAAATTGACATTGAAATGGTCTCGTTCCTTTACCACACCTCAAAAGCAGCATTGGTGATGCTACTGGGAAGCAAATAAATCATTTTGTGCCCCACGTGCCTGGCAGAAACTTTCAAGAGCTGTAAAAATTAATTTGATTTTTTTCTTCCAAGAAATAATTAGGCCCATACCCATTCCAAGAAAACACAGTTTTTAATAACAGCATCCCTGTGTAAATTCATCCTAACCCCCAGCCCCACACTGAAAAACTCTTCACTTGAGGTTATTCCATTTTTGAAGGGAAAAGGTGTCTGTTGCAGGTGTTCATGGGACTGATAACTTCTTTCACAGAGCACCTTACTTGCATGCTTTTGTTAGAAATGGCCAAAAGCAAATTAAACTTAAGGAGGTTTATAGTGTGCACATACATTGGATTTTATAATCGCCCCCCAAAAATGCTCCTATCCCTTTCAGC
>VZTZ01007893.1:170297-197839 GCA_013400955.1 Drymodes brunneopygia | reverse complement strand
CCCAAAAACCCCAAAAAAAAACCCCAAATCCTCCCCAAAACAAACAAACAAACAAAAAAAAAGAAACCAACAAAGCCCCCACCCCAACCAGCAAAAAAAACCCCCAAAAGGCAGTTGGCAGGACTATACAAACTGTTTGAGTAGGATTTATTATCATGCAGTGACTGCAGTTGATGTGGCTGAACCCCCATCCTTACCTGTTAGAGCTGTTCCTAATTGGGTGTTCCTGCATTTCTTACCAGTTTGCTACCTTAGGTTACATCTTTCAGATTAATCAGAAAACTGGAATCAATTAGAGGTTCCTAGAGAACAAGTATCTTGATTGTAGAAATTTTGTTACCTAGGTAATAGTTATTAGTGAACAGGATTCCCAACTGCATGTTCACCTTGGCTGCTTCTGTTTCTCCTGATGGACTCAGGAAGCAGGGAGACAAATTGCTCCACACCTCAAATTTTGCCTCTGAATTTAAAAAAAGATCTTTTTCACCCTGCTAAAAGAATTGTTGTTTGTCTAGTCTGTTTTCTTCTTATTTTTTTTATTTTTTTTTAACTGTTGCGGGGTTGGCAATGTCCTCCTTTTATTCTGAAAACTGCTAAAAATATTCTGGGTAGAAGCTGAAAATGCAAGACAACAGTCTCTTGATGCTGAAATGCTTCATGGCCAAATGTTTGATGACTTCTTGTGCTATTTTTGTTTCTGATGGCACTACAGGGCACACAGAGATTTGCACTAGAAAAGAGGGAGAGCAGCTGACAAGGATTGTTCTTTATAGACTGGGCCTAAAAGGACCAACAGAAGATGTTCTTTCTTATCTCTTCATCTGTTGCTTTCTTCTAAAGGGAAAATAAGGCTATTATGTATCTTCTATGAATATTAATAAAAGGGAGTGGCTGGTGGGATGATAAAATAGTGGCCAAGGGGCCATGCTGTGCTTCTGAAGTGTCCTCTCTCTAGTGCCAAAATCTGTGAGATTTTTTTCAGGCTATGTTGCATTTGTTTCATTGGGCTGAACTGAAGATTTTCAGTTGGAGATCTTAGCCCATGTATGAGGTGTAGGTGTTATCTGGCTTCAATTTGGACAAGTATTGTATTGTTTTTGTTTAATTATTAGGTTATCTATTAGACACAGATGAATAGCTTAAATCTATAGGTAAGGAGTAAAGTATGTTGTGTTACTCTCAGTATCAGGCCAGGTGAAATCTTCATAAAATTCTGTTCTGCTTCTGTTGGTTGTGTTAGCAAGCAAATGTGTACAATGCATGCTCCAGGAAATTATAGTTTTCTTACACAAAATGATTAAAGAGTGTTGGAGTGACTTTGTGTTACTGCACAAGTACTGCCCCATGAGAAACCTTATCCTAAAGCCCCAAAAAGCCATTTCTCTTAGCAACAGTTTCTTTATTATTGCCTACCAGGCTGTCTTTCAGAGCTGAGATTTTAAGGAAGAAGCTGGAGGTGCATCACAGCTCCCTACACAAAGATTGCCATTAGCATTACATTCTGGGTTTGTCAAAAGTGTTGGCTGTGTGAAAACAAGGGGACAAAGGACAGCTTTTGAAATTATTTTGCACAGGGCATGGCTGAAGAAATAATGCTAAAATGTATTAGGCATGGGCTGATGACATGAAATGTGGTTGCTAGATATCATTGAGAGATCTGAAGGGAAAAGCTGAAGCAGTGTTTCAGTGAATGTGTGAGTCTTGGCAATGCCAACAACACAAAGGAAACTTCCAGAGCAGTGCCAGTGCTCCTGTGAGCTTAGCAAGTGCTTGTTGCAGCCTCGAGACTGCTCTCATGCAGAAGGATTCAAAGAGAAAAGTGCTTAGGGTAATTCTTTGGAGAAGGTAAAGCACAGTTTATTTCTCTGAAGTTGCCTAGCTGTGGGTGTTTTATTGACAATCTTGTGCCATTCAAGGCTTTTCTCCTGAAAGTCCATTTTTTATTACAAAATTGTGATAAGCTGTTATATTTACTGGAATTACAGTGATAGATTTTGTTAGTATATATAATGGAAATGCTAGGAGTGAAGATGCCAGTGGAACCTTAATTTGGTCCTCTTTTGTGTATACACTATAATACAGTCTTTAAATATGGGAATAAGTTCTATTTTATTCATAGAGCTGCACACCTGCATGTATCCAGAATATTCTAAGTACAGTACTCACCTGTAGGTCCTTATAGGTATTTTCCCATAAAAAGGTTGGATAGAAACCTCTGAAAATTTCATACTAATTTTTCAACTCTTGTTCCTTTTTCCTCTAAATTGCTGCATCTCTGCACACATAAAAATGATGTCAGTGTTGCTTGGACAGATGCAAGAACTAGACTGACAGTACTAGAACATCTTTTTTCCCCCAGTATTCTCTTGTTCCCTTCAATGAGCACCATCCTGCTCTTACTGGGAATCCTGAGGCAGTGGCTGGTTACTTAATCTATTCAAACATATGTTCTCTTCCAACACACTGCTGCTGTACAGGAAACTGTACCAGATTAAAAATGAGCACTTATCACATCTGTGTTGCTTGAGAATTGCAGTGTGACCATGAGAGCTCATGGTTATCATAGACATGCTGCATTTTAATCAAACCAACAATTAATGTGGATTGTCTGTGCAAGTTTGTTATCAGTAAGGCTTTTCTTTAATCAGTATAAATCAGAACGGTGATTTTTATCATTGCAAATCTATTTTTAAAAAAGGAGTTGAAGTAATAGATAGGAAACACATTGCACAAAGCTATTAACACCATTACCTCTCAATATGCTTCAAATTCATTGTAAACCTGAATTAACAATACCGATTTTTAACTTGCCTGCACAAGATCTAAAACTTTAGATAAAAAGTAAATCTGTAATATAGATATTACTCTAAATTTGCAAAATGGAGAAACTCTCTCTAAAGCTCTCAGAACTTTGCCTGTCCTTTTCCAACTGCTCATGAAAGTTTCAGAGCCTGGCAAATCTCCCCAGCCTTTTGGCCTGACTGGTCATAGAAAGGAAAACCCTGTGGCCACAAATGACAGTTGGCTGCTGGTTATTTTACCACTTCTTTTTAAAGCAGTCTAAGCCAAGCTGCCTCTTTCCTTTCAATTCAAGCCTTTGCATAGCACACCTACTTAAAAAAAAAAAAAAAAAAAGGAAAAGACTTTTGGTCACTTCTAGAATTTTTTAAATTGCTGCTCTTAAGTCAGTGTTGCAATTCAGTGAAACCCTTCTCTGGCTCATTATGTAGAAGGAATCTGGGTGAGTTCTGCCACAAATTTAAGCCACATCAAGCAACAGAAACTGCTGTAGAAGGGAAATGCCCAAAGTGAGCATTGTTCATTCCTCAAAGAACATGCACACATCATCCCATGGGAGTTTATTTAGATGGAGTATATTAATAAAGGCTTTTAAGCTTCCTCTACTTAATCAGGAGGTTATGCCCATAACCCTGGTAGATTCTGAGCAGAAACCAGTGGGCAATTTTAACTTAGCACAAGCTAGATGTTTTAATTTGTTTTTCATTTTTATTTTATAGGTGATCTGTGTGTAGATGGTACAGCACACTGTGGAAATTCTTTCTCCCTCCATTAAACTGCAAGACAGGCAAATAAACTTGGGCAAAAATGTCAACTATCCCTGTTCTCCCAAGGAATGGCAAGAGCTGGAAGGCCTAGAGCACAGTGATCTGTGGGAGGGCAGGTTGCATCTCCACTTTAACAGTCCAGCCATTGAGATCTGGGGCTGGGAGCCAGGGCAAGCAGTTGGGCAGCCAGGGCTGTGGATTTCTCACAGCTCACACAGTGCTCGTGCTGATACCCTGTTGGTACAGCTCGAGACTAAGCTACAGATTTTCCTCCACATCAAAGGAAATATTTGCATCAGGCTGAAGTTCTGCAGCTGTTTCCAGGGATAATCTCCCTGCAGTCCCATTCTGCAGTGCCAGCTGGTTCTTGTTTCATGAGCCCAGGCTTTGTGGGCAAAGGCTGCTCCAGAAAATTGTTGCTCTGGAAGTCTCTCTTCACTCCATGTCTTGCAGTGACCATGAGAGATCTGGAAATGCAGAGAGCAGCAGTGGTTGTTACCGTGGCTGCTCTCATGAATCATTCAGCCTGCAGTGTTTCATGGTGGCACAGGAGCTGGCCTGGGAGCTGCCTCTGCTTGGCAATGCCACCTCAGACAAAACTGGCACGTGGATTGTGCTGATGTGCTGGGACTCTGAGAATCACATCACCTGCTGTGAAGGTGTGGAGGGTCTGGGATGTTGATCCCTGGGTGCAAACAGCAGCTGGTTCTCCCTGACTGCAGTTGCTATGCCTGTGTGCCAGCAATGCCAGCAATGCCTGGGGCAGGATCTGAGGAGATGGGAGTGGGTTAGCTGCTCATGCTGCCGAGCTCACAAATGAGAGAGCATCCTCCTCCCTGCCCCTGCTTCCTGGCCTCTCCTTACCTGACTCTTGGCTGGCAGTTTGGAAAGGCCAGGTAGTACAAAGCAGTTACAGCAAAGTCCTGTCTCAAATCTTATACAGACAAGCCTTTGGATGAATAAATCAACCTCCTGTGACTTTTTCAACCTGTGGTTTTCACAAGTCGTTGCAATGACATTTGAGGGTTTATTCATGGGTCCAAAGGATGTTGTCCTCCAGACTCAGCCCTCTGAAGTGATCATTTCCACGTGCTGCCTTGTTTCTGTGTGTTCTGAGCTCTGCTCTGACACTGATTCTTGCCATTTCCTTAGGCAATAACATAGATAGGTTTCTCTGTAATTTACTTCAGACCTGAAAAACTGATGGTGGCTGTATGATAGCAAATAAGGTGTTCACTGTCACTGACTTTCTCCTGTGTGCTGGAAATTTGCAGTTCTTGAAACACTAAAGACTAATGAGCTTTATTGAGTTTTTATTTTTATTTACTTATTTTAAATTTTATTTATTAATTTATGATTATTAATTCATTTTGTTGAGTTTTATTTTATTGAGCTCTTGTCCCTCTCAATATTAACCCTATGTGTGGAAACACTTCCCACAGCTGTGTGTCCAACAGCATGGTCATAATGATTCTGTGCTATTTTTTCTTTTTTTAAATAAGTATTTCTGTATGCCAAAAGTCAGACTTAAACATTTTGTAGAAAGAAATTTCTTATTCTCTACTCAACACATATTTTTATATGGCAATAAATTAAATTTTAGGTTGATAATAATCAAAAACTGTTGTAATCAGCCAAGGACAATGGCATTCTATGGTAATAACTAGTTCAAAAGGGACTGTAAATTAAAATAAGGATACTTTTTCTTTTTTCAGCCATGAAAACAACAGTATGTCTTGTATTCTGCCAGTTTTAATAGACTCAAAAGATAACTTAAGTCCAAGTCAACAAAGTTTTGCTTAATAGTCAAGTACCAAATTAATTTCTCACTCTTTTGCATAACTTAACCTGAATATCAAGACTGCTTTATTTTGTATGAAAGTCTGCTTTTTTTCTCATCAATATTCCATTAATAAGGAATGTATTTTCTCCAGCAGAAGCACAGAACCCCATTTTCCCCACCTCCCCATCCAGAAAAAGAACATATCTGTACTCAAACCAATACAGAACACGCTGTAGATAAATTCAAACTGTACCAATGGAGTGTAAGGAGGCCATTAATGCTTCAGTGATACTCATCAAGCAAGCAAAAGGTAAAATGGATCCACCACTCTTACTCTGCTGGCTCTGTAATGAAGCAATGTTGTAGCAGCTGCTGTAGTTTTTTTCCTGTAGTCATTGGCTAATGTATTGTGGAAGTTTAAAGAAAAAAATTCCTGACATTTCCTTATTTCTTTTTCTGTATCTACTTTTTTTTTTCTTTTAAAGAACAATCAGCTTCCTTTTGTTACTGCTGTGATGTACTTTTCCCTACTAACTCCAAGAGCAATATGGAAATTGCTAATCTGACAGAGAAATATGAGCTTTATGCTGTAGCAAAAGTAGCTGTAGCAGTATATCAGAGAAATTATTGAATGTTATCGGTCATAGCACAATTTATTCTTTTACCAGTGTGCTGTGAAAAGTTGCTCAGCCAACTCAAAGCTTTCCCTACTATTTTAGTGCTGTCTGGGAGTTGAACTGGTAGCACTTTGCTAAATGCAAGCACAGTAATTATTTGCACATCAGGCCCTTGGATTCCCCCCCTCCCCACCCCAACCCATCATCCTAACACCCTGTACGTGTGAAAATTTGATTTACCTTTTTTATTTTGGGCTCTGTGTGGCAAGGCTCTCACAGAGGAAAGATGGCTGAGAGATATAAGGGAGGGCTGAGAATTTGGGAAGTGCCTGCTCTGCACTTTGTGTGTGCTCCCTGCCAAACTCACGTGCAGCTCTCATTAATGCTAATGGGATTTAATACATGCTGCAAGAGGAAAATATCCTCATTTATTTTGCACTGAAACGAGTGGGTAGCAAAAGTGCTGTATTGACAAGTCTGGAGGCCTCTATTTATCCAAAGAACAGGCAGTGTCAGAATAAGTTCCTCTCACAACGTTGGTGTCTCAATCCTCTTGTGGAGGGAGCTTTGGAGGAGAGCGATGAGTTCAGTGGCACACAAGCAATACATAGATTTTTTTCAGTATGATTGAATGATGATGATAACTTTGTCTCCTTCTGTACATGTGTGTATAATTGTCAGAAAAAAAACCTCACTGTTGAAGCTTCTGACAGTAGTTTTATTAAGCTAAAAGCATTGGGAAAAAAAAAGGAGGAGGAAGTTTTTTATTAGGATCAAGACAAAATTGTGTTCTTTTGACTGAGAAAATTAGGTATAATTATTAGCAGTTTAACAAGCAGAAAGTCACATTCCATGGAAAATTTTGAGTTCTTTCAGAGGAAAATATTTGAGTTGACTTGCCCTTTGATGGAAAACTCTCTTATTTACCTGTATATTTTCACTATTATCCTGACTCATCTAAACTTGATTGATTGAGGTTATTTCCATTGAACAGACAAGGAGGCTCACTTCAGCTTTCCAAATCAGCTGCCTCACACCCAGTCCAGGACTACACCCCATTATTTTGTCCTTTTCATCACTCCCTGGCAGCAGGACTCTGCCTGGGGTCTCAGCCTGGCTGGCCTCACACACCTTCCTCCAGCATCTTTGGGTGATGCTCTGTACAAAACACACTTCAGCACAAGCAGCTCTCAATTGTTTTACAGGAACTTCCTCTGGTTAAAATGAAGAGTTTCAGATAGAGCATTGCTGCTTTTTCCCCTTTGGGCAAGAGGAGAAGACTTTTGAGAGAATAAAACTTGCTGGGGCAGGAGTCAGAGCATGCACAATACTATCAAGCCTGCTCAAAATCAAGGCTGAGGTGCATTGACTTGGCTCAGGTTCTAAAACACTCTGGACTTCAAAGTTTAATTTGAGTTCCACCACCAAGGAATTCCTTGTTGAATTTCTCTAGGGCACCTTAAGGTTTTGACTCTCCTGTTCTTCCTTTGTCTCCTTTGTTATTTCAGTAATGGCACCTTGTTTCTCATTTAAACCCACCTCTCACTGGATTGTAGGTGACTTTTACAGGTGTGTATTTCTTACACCTCATGCTGGTGCCTATCTAAGGAAAAACTTCTGAGTTCTGTAATCTCATTCCAACAGATGTATGCTCTTTTCACCTTCAGATGCTTGGTGTAAAATGGGCCCTTTGGAACAAAAATGCTTGAGTTTTCATATTGTCCAAGCTGTTGTCTCAAAAGTGGGTTGATGTAAACAAAGAAAATGAAAATGGAGTCAGCTGGAAGTGAACACCAACCTAGGGAGTTCTGAAGGCATCTTGTAAAAACCTAAATCAGATATTAAGTAATGTTTTAATCAGTTTCTCTCATGGTACCAAAGACATGGTTGATGCTTAGGTAGTAGGCAAAGATATTGGAAAAGGAAAATGATAATATAAAGCTAAGGTGTGTTTTGAAAGTTGGACATGATAGCTTTCTTTACATTTTCTTCTGTAGTGTGGCAGTTGTTATTTGGGTCATTAAATCAACCTGCAGATGACAGGAAGGAGACCTCATTCTGAAACTTATCTTTTGGTTGGTGTTTTTTTTTGGGTTTTTTTGTTTGTTTGTTTGTTTGTTTTTTGTTTTGGTTTGGGTTGTTTTGGTTGTTTTTTTTTAGGGCCATCTCACTTTGTAGCTGAACTGGATCTTTGCTGATACTCGAGATGAATCCTGCTGAGCTCCATTTCCAATATATAATTCAGCAATAAAAAAATAAGATGTTTTCATTTGAGAAAACTGTGTGGTGGAACAGAATTTAGACTTGTAGTGCAAGGCTTGTTTGCAAGGCTTTTAAACTCAGCTAAACAGTAACAGTTCACTTCTATTCTACAATTTATTTAATTAATGTTCATCTCATTAGTAGGGATCTATCTTAGCCATCTACCATTATACAGTAAATTGCTTTAATGAATTCTGTGATTCTCTCAAAATTCCCAATCAGATGAGAGGCCCTGCTAATGTAATAAGTCAAGAAAGTGCAGCTTTGGAGATTCATTAGATTTTATTTCTTATGAGTTGTGTCTGGAAAAACTGAGAGCAGTGCAATGGTCAAAGGGGGCCATTAGCAGACCTGTTTGTTAGAGATGCCCAGAAAGAATAAAGTTTACTTTGGCTTTGAAATTCATTAGTGCACTGCTGATCCTTATTTTGTTGAGAGGTGTTTCTATTTGTTGATGTTGTGGTTTTTTAAATTTCTTTTATTTTTATGGTCAAATTCCCTTTAAAATAGGCTGTCAGTGACTGAATCTTGTTTTTAGCTTAACTCAAGTGACAGAAGAACAAGGTGTGTTCTAAAAAAAGTCCACAAAAGGTGTCTACTAAAGTCAGTTGAAAGGTGATTTTTACTTACAGTGTGTACTGGAAGGAATTGGAAAACATGACCAAAGAAAAGCAGGATTGATAACTCTTCACTTAATAATTTTTCCTGGCTTTTCCCCTCTTCCCCTCTGAATTAACTCTCCTCCACTTGAGTTAGTATTCAACCTGGTCAGAAAATCATGTGTAGGAAATACAGGGATGAGTCAAACAATTAAACTTTTTTTTTTTTTTTCCTGGTAACTGTCCCTTTCTTTAAGCTCTTTGATTCTCCTCGTTCATAGGGCAGTAGAATGATGTTACAATAATTTCCCTTCAGCAGCAGGAGACACACTGCTGTATATTATGCCCTTTAGCTAAAAGAAAAATTGATTCTGTCATGTATACATTTATATCTCATCTATTTTTTTTTTCCGAGGAAATTTTTAACTTTCCTTATGAGGCTGAGGTAGAAAATAATAAACTATAGAGATATATGACATGATTCTCTCATCCTGGGAAGACTGTCCATCTTGAGAAACAGGAAATTCAGAAACGAAGCTAAACAGTGATTAGAGCTCTAGGCAGATTTTCTTTTCTACAAAAAAGTCCAGGTGTGTTTGTGGAGAAGGTTTTCTTAAAAAAAAATTAAAAATTAGGGAACTGAATGCAACGTGTCAAGTCTTTGGAGTCTCTTGCTTTCTGAATCCTGGGATTTGAGAAAAACATATCTTCACAAACAGCCAAATTTGAATCCATGTGGAATTAAAAGGTTTATTATCTTGAGACAGTGGTACATTCCTTCTAGGAGCAGGAGAGAATTTGCTTAATTCAGCAGGCTAATCAAGCATCTGCTTTCCATTGCTGGACTGTCCTGTGTGATCTTGGCTATCTCAAAATCTGTTTCCTCAGCTTTCAATTTGAAAAGCTGTGATAATAACTGCTTTGCCTCACCAAGGGGCACGAAAAAATACAGAATGATGATGCATGAAGAGTCTGGAGCACTGAGCACCTCGTAAATTCTGCAGAAAACCAAATGTAGGCTGTGCTACAGTGCCCTCATCCAAAAAGGTGCTCCAAAGACTTGTATTAAAAGTTTGACTTATTAAAGTGTCTCTCAAATCAAAGTAATCAGTATTCATGGGGCACTGAGCATTGACCAGCTTCCTGCATCAAAAGGGACCAAAAGGAAATAAAATATTCAGAAGTAATTTTCTTGAATTGCATTATGGAATACATAAAAATCAGATACTTTGAGTCCAAACTGTTGTTGGTTGGGTTGGATTTTTTCTTTTGTTTTTGTTTTTCTTTTTTTTCAAATGGAACTGAATACTTTTTTTGGAGTGATGACTTTTAGCCCAGATTTAGCTTCAGATAAATTTAAAAATCCCTTTTGAGGAGCTAAAAATGATGGTCTGTGATCAAACACCCTGTTTTATATACCCTACTTCTGATTGAAAAATGTATTAAAGTTTTTACTACCAGCTCTATAATTTTGATATTCCTGTTTTGCCATTTTTCTTTTCAAGTGTAAATATCAATGTTCCTACTTTTTGTCATGTGAAGGCAATGGGCTCACTGTATCATTTTGTTCCTTGTTAAAATCTTTATTTCTAAGCCTTTTGCAGTTAATTCCACAGTCATCATCTTAAATTGAAACCGAGGCAAATATTTTATGGGTTTTTTCCCCATATTTGTATTGCATTGATTGTAAAGAATATTTGCAATAATTTTTTGCTCTGTCAGAGAAAGAAGCTACTGGAGACTGAGAAAGTGAAATTGGAAACTCTGAAGCAGAATTGATCAGAATAGGGAAATTGTAGCATCTATCTGCTTTAGAAAAAAATCTTTCGGTGGAAAATCTAACCAAACTCAGAAAATTGGATATTGCCAGCACTGTCAGGATTCAGCAGTAATTCCTGAGGGTGATGTCTCACATTCCATCCCCCTTGGCAGGGCAGATGAGTTGCATTTCCTGGGATTCCACACAGCCTCTTGTCATATGGAAGAGAAATGTGAAACAGGGAGAGTTCCAGAGCACTGCCCACTGTGGGAAGTTGTGCTCTGGGTACTGCCCAGCCCAGGCTGCCTGATCAGTGTCAGGCACAGACTCCTCTTGCAAAATCAAGATTCACTTAAAGGCAAAAAGAAAACCTCACCCAAAAAACTTTATAAATGTATTTTCATTAACCATTCTTCAATGGTAATTTTTTATCCTCTGTAGTGAGGAATAAATGGGCAAACAAGTAGAGAGAAAAGACTAAGAATGTCTGTATACATGAATATGTGGATAAATACATGTTTTCCCAAAATGAAACTCTTTTTGTTGTAACAAGGGCCAGGATTTCTGGGAAGGGAAATATCTCTGATACAGAGGCAAATCCTTATTCCAGAATAGGTTCTATCCTCTTAACTTACATCAGGACCAGGAGTGTCCCCCTGACTGAGAATCTCCAGTTATCCTTTCTTTTTTTTTTTTCTTTTTCATTTTTAATAGTAGCACTTCACATTACCTATAAAGAACAGTGAACCAAGTTTTTCAAGAACACGTTTGATTATTTTATCTTAGTATGTTAAACTTTAAAAAGCATTTTAGAATTAATTCATTGTGGAACCCTGGGGCTAAGAACCACATGTCACAGGTAACCAAATTAGAAGTCCATGGGTTATGAGATCACAAACCCCTAGAGAAATATTTAGTGGTATGTTTACTTAATATCAAACAGCATGTGAAGTTTATTTATTAATATGCCTGCAGGTTTCTCTCTAATCCCACTTCTCAAAGATGCTCACACGTAGATAGGAAAGCCAGGAGGGGGTGAATTGCCCTGGTGCTATTTCCATCTAATAGAATAATATATCTGTTAAAGGAAAAAGTTAAGGCACAGCACATACCTTCCTGACCTTGACCACATCTCAAGTCCTGGCTCACACAGAAGCCTGTTGTGTCTGTTTACAGAGAGCAGAAAAGCACATGCACAGCAACTTCCTCTTGGGGTTATGAATCTTTAAGTGAGAAGAAAATTTATTTTTTAACATAGAAGAGCAGTTGCTCTCAGCTGAGGAATGAGAAAGCAATCCCTCCTCACACCATGCTGCAGGAGTGGAGCCCAGGGGGAGGAACTATGCAGGAGGAAATCTCCCTTCCCCTTGCTGATGGTGGTGGAGCTCCAGTCACCACTCACACCCCAGCAAATGGAGCACCTGGCTTGGTTCCACCTGTGCTGAGGGGCCAGGCACTGGCTGGGTGTCACCACAGCCCCGATGGACTGGGAGGTGTGCTCTGCTCAGGGCTGGGGTGGCACTGGCTGGGTGTCACCACAGCCCCGATGGACTGGGAGGTGTGCTCTGCTCAGGGCTGGGGTGGCACTGGCTGGGTGTCCCCACAGCCCTGATGGACTTGGGCGGTGTGCTCTGCACAGGGCTGGGGAGGTGCAGGATTCCATCTGTCTGTACTGGGCCTGTCTCTGCTGTCCAGAACCCCTTGTGTAGTGCTGAGGCAGCTTTACAAGGACACAGCTGCTCTACAGCTCTTGGTTGTACTCCCAGAGCTGCCACTGACCCACTGATTTTTATGTGTGTCTCTGTTAATGTTAGGAGCACCAACATTCACCTCCTTAATGAAGCATTTTCAGATTTACCGACAAAAAATTTTATGTAAGAGCAAGAGGTCCTAGCTAGTTTAACACATTGCTGAAGTGCTGGGAAGGATTGCTTGTTTGCCAGAGTCACTTTAGCCATCTTGATCATTTAACATCCTATTTATGCACTAGATAAAACATTAGATCTAGGCACTGTTGGAAAAAAAAAAAATTGTATCAATGCTATCCTTCACTTGTTCAATCTGTGCAGCACATCACTACCTTAAATGTTAATAGGCCTGCATTTCCTCTGAGTTTATAATTATTAAGCTCATAATAAACCTGAAAATTAAAGGCGAGAGAGGTATTTTTATGCTCTTGTTAAAATGTCAAAGCTTGAGAAAGTTTTACAAAATGCTGAGCTCTTTGTCTTCTCTGTCAAGGGCTATTACCAGGGTAGGTGCTGAGACAGTCTGGGCACCTGCAATCTTCAGACAGATTCCATCAAGCTCCTATCTGTTAGAAGCTGCAGTGCTTGCATTTGGATTCGATATCTAACAATAATGTGGTATTTTATAAACATTAGTGGGCCTGATTTTGCACTGGTCAGCACAGGTAAAAAATAGATACTTTTGGAAAACAAATAAAAAAGGGATTGGAACTGTCTCGATAAATAGTGCAAATTGTAAATTTCCCAAAGATGCAGTCTTTTGTTCAGGCATAAGAAAATAAAGCTGGCAATTACAGTACTGAGGAATTGCACAAGCTGCTTCTGCAGTTAAGGCCTAATATTTACTTGACAATACCTTTGTATTATTATATATAGCATTATGTCCTTTTAATAGATAGAATTGCAATTTCTCCTTTCTGTTGCATTAGAGAAAAATCATCCATCTCTGTAAATGGAGTAAACCCATGAATTTTCTGACTCTTTATATCAGTGATGATCTTAGTACTTCTATTGATAATGCTTGAAAGAAGTAAGTGGACTATTCATGTTAAGAGAAGTAGAGAAACATGGTTGAAATCTGGAAACTGATTCTTCACAAGCCCTTTTCACAACCTTTTTTTTTTTTTGGTATGACCTTCTCTGAGGAATATGCTCTCTCTTTTTCCTGAGACCAGTTCCTTAAAACCACAGATATAGGAAATGTTAAAATTCTGAAACAGGATTTCAAGGCATATCATAACTTGTGCCTCTGAAACCCCATTTTGATGAAAAATGTCATCATTCTCTTGCTTAACACCTGTTCCAAGGTGTCATTTTTGGCAAGGAAGCTCAGTGAATATTGATGTTTAACACATTCCATGTTTTACCCCAACTGTGGAACTTGGTGTCAAACAATATTGTCTTTCATCTAAAAATACTTCGTAAGTGACAAATACATATTTTTGAAATGAATAGTGAAAGCCAGACAGACAAAACCACATTTAAAGAGGTGCCCTGCTTTTCAGAGAAGTCAGATGCCTTTTTTTTTTTTTTTTGGCAACCTGTGGCTGTTGAGAGCATTTTGAATATTTAGCTCAGTGCCAATGCACATGAATTCAAAGTAGGATTTGTTCATGTGTAATTGTAGACTAAGATGTGGTTGAATTACCAGCTATAATTTAGCTATTATAGTCTAAAAAGTTGAAGGGATACAGTGGTAAGGACTTTCTTCTCTTTCACAATTCATCTTGTCACACAAATCTGGTTTAATTTTTGTGTTTGCTATTGTCTTTGTAGTGTGCCTACTCACTCTGTGAACTATATATTTTTTTAATGTGGTTTTTTTTCCCCTTATAATTTGTGGTTCTTTGGATTTCTGAGTTGTGATGAGTTTGCAGGGGTTTGCAAATCTACCTTGTAATAGTTATTGATTATTGTGCACCTCGCAGCTTTTGTCATCAGGCAAAATCTGCTTTCAATAAAAGGAAGCACTTGTGAAATAAGGGAAAAGACATCTACACAGATCTGATTCATGAGTGAATGAAATACATCTCAACTTTTCCTCTTCCTCCAAGAAAGCAGAGCCCAGTTGGTGCCATGCTTTACCAGCATTTTCTGTTTGTTCTTGTGAATATTCTATTGAAGAACACGAGATTGTGTACTTGTTTTTACCCAGCTCATATCCACCCCAACAAGCAAAATGGGCTTCTTGCCAGGCACTTTGCCTGCTGTGTTATCAGAGGAGGTACCACAAGCACTTTGGGGTTGGAGATATGGACTGAGGTGATGTTCTGTTGGCTGCCTCCTGAGCAGACAGGGCACAGACAGAACGGTCAGTTGGTCTCCACAATTGTGCTCTGTGTTTCAGTTGCTGATGTATCTCCATACTTCACCTGCTGGTTGTTTTGAATTTGCACAGAAAGTGGAGTTAGGAGCTGCACTTCAGGCTGGGAGAGCTGCATTGCATCAGTGTCTAAGGAGTTAGAACAAAAACCTATTATTCACAATAAATTAAATTTCTAATGAAAGCAAGAGGAACAGTCTTAAGAAGAAACAAGCTAGAATTTTTTTTTTGTGTGAAGGAGATTGGAGAGTTCCTTTTATCTTTTGTTTTTATATTACCTAGACCATCTAGAGCATGTCATGTGTGATCTATGATAGATGCTTTAGAAAAATACCTTAAAGATTTCAAAACTCTGTTTGAGCTTGTAGGTGCAGACAGCCTTAGCTTGCAAATAGAATCTGACTCAAGGAACTCTCAGCATAATTTCTACCTGTCAAGCACCAGTATTAAGGCCCCTTAGATGTTCTGGAATTTCCATTTCTGTGGAAAATTTCAGCATTTCTACAATAATACAAGAATTTTACCTTTTTTTTTTTTTTTAACTTCTTTAGACTAGAAATACTAAAATAGATACTGATCTTGTACTTTTCCATTATGGCACACACTCACAAGGAGATCTGGACTTCAGCAGTCTAATCCATCATTTTAATCCAGATGAATTTGTTCTCCTGGAATACATCTGAGCCATACAATTCCTATGACAAACCAATCAGCTCTTCCTTGCTGGGCAATCTAAGCTGCACAAAAACATAGATGAAGATGGAGAGCAGCAGGGAGGTCAGACCTCAGTAATACTTCAGTATTGCTCCAAACACAGATTTCTTCTCTCTGCAATATTTCTGTGGTAGAATTTTTCTGGGACATCCTGATTATTGAGTTAGCAACAAATGGCCATCAGTTCCCTCCCTGTACACAAGTGAAGTGTTTGCCTCAAATGAATTGTAATCCAGAGATAAGAGCACAGTACAGCAATGCACAAATGGTGCAGAGCTAGATGTCACCCTGCTTTTTGCAGTGTTCTGTGTTTTTACTTCTGTAGTAGAAGTTCTCATGCATTTTCTATAAACACAGTCCTTGTTTTCTTAACCAACCAAAATTGTTTTAAACTTTTAAATTGTTTTTCATTCCTTTCCCCTAAGGCGGAAAAAAATGATAAAGTGTATCTTTACCCTAGCAAATTAAAGAAGTAGTAACCTCTTTAACCAATCCATAATTATCTTAAAAAAGATATATAAATGAAAAAAATAAAGAAAGGCAGACCCTTTTAGCAGTCTTGCCCGGTAGTCCTAAATACTACTCTGAAGTCTGCGTGTTTCTTTCGTGTCCGGCAGTGCAACACCTAGAAGTTTTTTTGTTTTCTTTAATGGCTTGCAGCAACTATTACAGACCATATTTTAATGCACTAATTCAGTAGAGAAAGATGTTTACTAGCCCAAAAACATCACACTGACTTCACAGTGACTGTGTGCAGGGCGTAGGCATCACAGGCTGAGAATGGCTTTCTGGATGAGGTGTTATGGTGAATTCATATTTTGAAGCAGCTGCAATCTATAGCATGGTAAAGAGAGGCACTACATTCAAAATAAGAGATATGGAGAGTATCAAAATATCATCCCATAACTACTTGTGTATGGAAGCTTTACTCATCAGGTATTTTTAAGTGTGATTTTTTTCTTTAAACCTCCACAAGCTCTGCAAGGAACACTGAGATCTTTTCTTGAGTTGAGTGACAAAGTTGGAGGAACTTACACAGAAACAGGAAAAACATTTTTATCAACAACTCTGATGACAAATTGATTAATTCTTCCTAAAAGGCTCATCAGAGATGACAGCACTACTAATGTTTTACACTGTCTAAAACCTGCCCTGCAAAACATGTTGTCAGGTTCCACATATTTGATATTTGGTTAAAGAGAAGTCTGTTAAGTAGAATTGTTTCCAAGTGAGAGAGCTTCAACAATGATTTGTGCTACTTCTCACACACTTGTAGCCTTCGTGTTCTAAAAACCCCACCTTGTTCTCCAAAACCTGTTAAGGGGTGCATGACAAATTGCTGGGGGTTTTGAAATTAGCTGGTGAATAAGCAAAATTTCCAAAGAAGATCTTTAGCTTTATAGCAAGTGCTCTGTAAGTTTGTTTGCCAAGTGTAGTTAAGCTGTAATTATTTATGATAAAGTTATGCAAGACTTAACTGAACATTCCTCAGAGTAGTTTGCACAATTCAGAAGCGAGGTAGTGGAATTACCTCCCACTGTTCTCAGCTGTAGTTGCACACATTTATTCTATGCCTGCTTTGGTTTTTAAGGTCTTAGTGACTGTAGCACTCTTCTATTAAATTGAGATATTCCAGTGGAAACTGAGGCTGTTGTATTTGAAAGAAGGCAAAGTTTACAAATGTTATTGTGTGCAAAGCAGTTATTCTGTATGATGAAAATTGTTAATAGGCGTGACACAGGAAATACATATTAGAGCATCAGGTATAATTCTGGATAATTCAGCTGAAGTGTAGTAATTACAATTTTGGGGTGAACTTTGTCCTGATTTGTAGCATATAGATAGAAGAACTGATAGGAAGATTTCCTATCTATTTTTCCAAATGTTTCTGGTGGGAGAATAAAGATGGGAGTGTCAGGTGTCTAAACACAATTGTCAAGTGCTATTTTAGGGGCTACAGGCCATGAAGGATGCCAACATATAGACTGCATGTGCCTTAGCAAAAAATGGAGAGCTGTGTCCTTTTGGACTGGCAGCTGAGGGATTTGTAGGCTAAAAATCCCTCAGATCACTCACTTTAGTCACTAAAATGATGCTAAACCCAGGTATTTCTTGAATGAAATATTTGAATGCCTGCATACCAAGCTTTTGGAAAACACATGCAACTTAGTTTCTAAATGGATGACTGATTTTATATGCTCTCTCTGAGTTTTTTCAATACTTGCTATTATATTAGTTTCTATATGTAAATTTACAATTTCATCTTAAGGAACTTGATTAATAAATTTTTTAAAAAATTATTTTATTCACCTTTGATGCCAAATTAATTATCCCTAGGAGGCTGTCCTTGCAGGAAGCACAGCATCCATTTTGTGCCTTGATTACCCTTGCCTTATCCAGTGGAAAAGCAAATTTATTTGGCCTTCTTTAAGACGTAGTTAAGGCCAGATCAGTAATCTGGCTTTCCACAGTGTGTGTGTGTAATGGATTGTAACCAAGGTCCCCTGACACCAAGTTTGTGGCTTAACCACAAGCCCGTTGTCTTCTATTAAAGGAATGTTAACCTCAGAGAAGTGAAGGAGTCTATAAGCTTTCTTATCTTTCAAAGTCTGGCTTAATGAGCTGTGGGGTTGGATTTTTCAGTGAAGAGGAAGGCACCATGGAGGAGCCTGCCAAGCAGTGAGAGAAGTGATTTAAACAAGGCTTTTCTTTCATTTTGTATTAATGGCTAAAGATGGTGAGATGAGGTGCTAATTTGAGGGAAAGTATTCCCTTAAGCATTTTTCACATCTCTCTCTCCATCCTGTATCTGTCTTGCTGACCACTGGGCAATCAATATCCTTACAATAAGTACTGAAAGTCTAGGATATTGAAATAAAAGAAAAAAATCTGTAGAAATAAGGGAAATGTCCTTAAGATTGCAGCTTATTGTTCTCCATCATTAATATCAGAACCTTCCTTGTGGGTGCTGAGAGTTTTACTTAAGGTCTAGGGTTTGATGAGTGCTCTCTTTAGCCCTCTTAGTTCCAGCAGCTTGAGCAGAGCTGTTCCACCTCAGAAGCCAGAGAAGTCCATGAGGACACACAAGTGACTGAGAGTTGGCACAGTTTGCTTGCTATTAAGGAAACATATTTTAAGGTTCTTCATCCAGCGTAGCGTTACCTAAAATGGGCTTGCCCTCTAGTGTCAGGAAAGCTGAAAGGTGATCTCACTTTTATTGGTTCTGTATCTCAAAGATTCTTTTCTGTTTCAAGTGGTGGAGCTGCTGCTTTGCAATCTGTGACTTGTCAGGTCAAACCAAAGCAGGAGGCAGCATCTCAAACAGCCTCAGAGGCCAGCAAATGCCATCTCTTTGCAAGTGAAATCGAAAGAACTTGCTATTTTACCCCATTGGTGTTCACTGTTACATTCAAAAATCTCTTAAAAAATTATTGAAGAGAGGAAAACCACCAGAACTTGAGCTTGTTTTGTGTTTGTGTGACTGGAAGCCAGTTGGTGTCAGGTTTAAATCTCCTGTGTGGAAAAGATGCCATAGTAAAACTGGCAATAAATGAGATGGAGGATTTCTGTGCACAGTGGGCACACTATAAAAACACAGGACTGATGATCACATTGCAGTGTTTGACTCAACCTGCTGTAAACAGACTCCCTGTCTTCAACCCCCCACCTCCTCCTCTGGAAAAAACCCAAACCCAAAACTGTCAGAGGTAATGAGAGAAGGAATCAAACCAGAAAGAACAGGTCTACTCCAACAGAAGGAACAAAAGATGATTCCTGGCTGATTTTGTGGCACAGAGGGAGTGAGATGACATCCTCAGTGCTGCAGGGCAGGTGGGAATTGGAGAAGCAGGTGAAAGCAGGTTCTTCTCTCCATGGGCTGCAATGGTTCTTTGCTTCATGGTGGGTGAAGGCCAGGACCAGAAGGGCTCCATGTCCCTGAAACCAGGCAAGAGAACATGGAAAATGGGGCTGAAGACCTTGAAAAGCTTGGGTTCCATCCTGGACTTGTGTGAATTTTCCATTGCAGATCATGCATTACTCCCCAAGGGAGCACTGGCTGTGCTGAGATTTGGCTCTCCTGAGTAAAGGAAAAAGAGTTGCATTAAGTGATAGAAGAAGGAGGGAGGCAAATCAAAGAGAGATCTTAGGTGAGGCAATTAATGAGCTGCTGTTTTCTGCAGACTTCCCTCAAGAGGAATGAGAGAGGAGGTGTGGGAGATCAATTCCAGTGAAGGATGATCTGTAATTTTTGTGTCATCACTGTCAGTCTGGCTGGAAAAGACATTAGAGAGAAGGAAATGTATGATGTACATCTATTTGCAAATTTGAATTGAATCTGAAAAAACTGAGGCATGAAATTTGGGAGAAGAAATAGCAAGATCTGGAGATATTTTAATATTTTTGATACAACATTTCTTTTAAGAAAGAAAATTCTTTGGATGCAAAGTTTGTTTTTTAAATAAAAAAAAGAAAGAAACTTCTCATTTCAAATTGCCACCTAAAAAATTATCTTTGACTGAAAGAAAAATTTCACAAACCACATAAATGAAAAATTATTGAAACTTTATAATAATTCCTAACTAAATATTTAAGATAAATGAAGTGATGCTTAAGACTGGTGTTCCATAGGAGTTGTAGGAATAAGGGAGGTGAGTTGGTGTGTTTTATTTTGCTTTGATATAGTTAATTATTGGACCACTGCTGATCTGTAGAGCCAACAAGGCTCACAGGTAAGCAAGATCAGCAGAAATGATGTTGTAGACTCTGTAAGGTAAAGTTCTGATCCAAACCCCTGAATCCCAGCTCTTCCCTTTTCCTCCTTCCTTCTCCCCTCCCTGTTTGTCTTCCTCCTTTCAGAAAATCCCCATTTTTCTTAAAACCTAAATATCCATTTCTTGTTTAGATTTTTTAGCTATATTGTGAAAATTGAAAGTCATTTTAGAATGAGGAAAAATGTGTTAGTCCATTAGAATAATGTTTGATAAGAGACTTCTACATTTCAGATTTTTAGCAAAGAAAAACCCAAACCAAAATAAAAAACCACCCAAAAAAATCCTGTGAAATAAGGTTATTAAAATGCGAAATTGTACTCCATGATTTAATTTGGTTAATTTCTAATCAGTTTTTTTCTTGCTCATGGCAAAATGTTGCCCTACAATGTAAAACATATAAATACATTTATCTCTTAGAATATCATTAAATATCTGCTGTTATAATGGCATAAAGTGAAATTCTAAAATTATCAAAATTATTATATATGATCAAAATATTGTTATATCTCTGGAGAAAATAACCTCAGATTTGAAAGGACCAGTATGGACTTCTCTAGTTTTGAAAACAAATGATTTTTTAAAGTAGTATTTTCCTACGAAATTTTTTTTAAGAATTTTTTTTTTTTGAGTTGGAAAATGATTCTGCCAAAAAAATTTCTTTTAAAGTTAGTTCTGCTTATAGATTTATCATTGGCTAGAAAGAGGCCTGGGAAGGGGGAAGAGCAGCAGGGACCTGGTTCATTTGCTTGTTTTGCAAGATGCCCAAGATGCCCTGTTTGTACCCTGGCAATGCTGTGCCCCACCTCGACCATCACTCTGGAACACCCAGTGCAATAAATCTAAACAATGAGCTGAATCTTAACCAAGCTTTCTCCACCCATATTATTCACTCTCACCACTGCAGTGAGAATCATGAGCTCTATTACCATGTAAATTTTCTATTAAATTAAGAGATTCCTTTCAAACTCCTTATTTTTGTTGCACCTACAAGAAAATTGTCATCTTCCCTGCTCTAAGTGGCTCAGTATTCAGTGCAGGGACATCTTCCCTGTCAGGTCATTGTTTTAGAGATATATTTTTGTAATTCCTTGTCCTTTTATTTATGATATTGCTACATTTTTTTATCTGTCCATGTTTGTTTATTTTTTATTTGACATTCAATGAATTTGCTCTACCTGTGTCTTTTTAGTACTGGCTGATGTTTTATAACACATTGATTCCCAATATTTTAAACTGACCCACTGTGGATATGAGGATCACACTGGGAAGTAAGATGTTTACATCTCGCTATGAATAGCAGAAAAACGAAATAATAAAGGTTGTCAAAAGCTGAGCAATAAAGTACACTGGGTTCTGTTTGCTCTCAAATACATTTGGCTGTGCACCTCAGAGCTAGCAAAGTTCAGAATTCAAGGCAAATAGTTATGGACTCTAGTTTTTTATTTAATTTTAATTTTTTTTTTTTCTTTTTTTTTTTGAGAAAAGAAAAATAATTGCAGTCTCCAGGACTATAATTTCCCCAAAATGCTGCATGACAATAGTGGCTTCACCAGTGATTTTCTCCTGTAGCTTTACAGGTAGTTCCCTTATAAATAATCCATGTTCTAATGAGCACATAAATGAAGCAAATAACTTTCTTTCCTCATTGCATTTGATCCTGTTGACTAATTAGAGAAAAGAATATGCAGAGATATTGACACAGATTTTTTACTGGTTTCACTTACAACTTTCTCCCCTATAAAGGCTTTTTTTTTTTAACTATCTTTTCAAATTGCAGCCGTTTCCTATTGAGTTTAATTCCTTCTGGTGTTTACTGCAGTAACATTAATCATGATGAACTCATCCTGTATTTAATTTTGATGCAATTTCAGTATATACTATTTGTGAATTAAAATACTTATTTTGTAGACAGTGAAAAATTATTTACTGATTATAGCACAACTCTGTGTGTGTGTGTGTAGATATAGATATATTGTATACATTAACGGTGACATGTAATTTAAATCTGCACATTTTGCATTATTCAGTAGTTGCATGCCAGCTGCTTTTCTTTTGTACTTTGTGATTAATTTCATTGTTGGTAGATTTTATGTTTTCTGAAGAGTCTTTCACAGAACCTACACAGGATTCAATGAAGAGAATATGAATACACAGTTGTCAGTGGTGTTTTAGCCTGATCTACAGCACCAAAGTTCAATGGTCAGAGTTACAGCATAATGAGGGAGGAAGAAAAAAAATGAACTGTGGCATTATTTTCAAAGACTACTTGATTGACTTTTATCATATAACTAAAAAGAATTAATCCTTCCCCTCACCCTTTTTTTAATTTCCACAGCAATAGTTTGTCTGCTAAACAGAAACAAATTCCAGGTAGGGGAGTGCTTTGTCTGAATTTGTGTGTGTGTTTTTCCATGCAGCCTTCAGCTCTGAAAAGCACAGAGGTGCTGTGTGTTCCAAAGAGTTCCAAAACTGGAGTTCTCAAGCCTGTTTTGGATATTGCATTTTTGCTTGCTTTGTCAGGACAGCTTGAAATAAGAGCACGTGGAAAGCAAAAAAAGCAAGAAGTTGTAAGCATGAAAAAAAAATAAATAAAATCACAGCTTTCAACCACCAGCAGCAATTATAAGTTCTAAAGTTCTGTCTTTTGTGTTTGTTTTTAAAAGCAATTTAATAAACTACAAAATATTGGAGTCCTCTAGTCAGGGAAGTTGAAGGTAGAATTTATACTACATTTCTCAAAAGGCGTAAATTCCCCTTTTTTGTAAAGCATTAAGTCCCTCCCTTAATTAAGCCTTCTGGGGTTTAAATGTGTTGATCTCATTTTAAACTGAGCTCAGCACAATTAGACACACTGAGAAGATAGCAGATAATCAGCACATACAAAAACATTTCAGACATAAATGCTTCATCCTGCCAGGCCCAAAATTACTATTTCAGGGTTTTTTTTTTTCTCTTTTTTGGGAGGTGGGGAGGGCAGGGAGGGGAGAAAGAGAAAGGAAAAGAATTGATTATTTTCAGCTCGTCATACATCTCATTTGTAGTGGGTCAGACCTTCCCCATTCACAATTACCACTAGTTAATCTTATCAGAGAAAAATTCAATTACATTTATCAAGGTTATTCCATACACTCAAGTTATTGCCTCGGAAAAATCGGGTTTCAGTGTTAAGAATGTCAGCATTGTGTATGTGTATGGGGTTTGGCTTTTTTCCCCCCTATCTTTAAAAAATAAATAATTAAATCCTGCTTTTACACTGACGTTACTAATATATAGTTATAATAAAGTAATATTTGACAGCTTTGTAAAAGGGATCATTAATACATAGATTATGGAAGTTTAGGAGGGAGGCTCATAACTGTTAATAGACTTCAATTCTCAGCCTACACTGACATTTTAAAAAATCTAGTTTCAAATTTGATAACAGATTACCAGCTAGGCTGGGAGCCAGCCACCTGATTAAGGCAATTTAAATGCTTGCAAAGTGGTGAGATTAAAATCAAATAAGTGCCGATTTTTTCCCTGCTTCACTTATCTTTCCCTGGATTCGTTCCTTAACTACCAGGTGGCAGAGGACTCTGGGTAATTTTCCTCTGCGCCAATTACCCCAGGATGGTTTTTAGGGTGAAGCAGAATAATTACTGCACTATCAATCCAAAATGGGCTGCTTAATGTGTTTAAGAGAGATTTTGAGCCTTAGCAGGGAGGCTGCCTGAAGCGTGCTACGCTCGCGGTGCCAAAGCGCGCTCGGCCTGCTCGCGTAGTTAACTGTTCACGGAGAAGGCAGCACACACCCAAGGTGAAAGAAAACAAGGAAAAACTCCTGGGAAGCTGTGGGAAAGTTAATGAGCTGCTTCCAACGCGTGGCAGGCTGCGGTTGCAGGTGGCTGACAAAGCTAGGCAGGTTAAGAAAATAATATTTATCACCCGGCTGCCAGGAACCGTCTTTATCAAAAGTCTTTCTGAAATCCGTACAACAGCGCAGAAAAATGGGTTTGAAACAACAACAAACAACAACAAAAAAGGTGTGCGGGGGATAAAATGAGGAGAAAAATGCTGTCGATGAAGCGGCGTCTCCTTGGTGGGTCATTTGCAAAGCTTTTTGGGGAGCTGATCTGATAGGAGGACACGTTGATTTTAATTTTTTGTTAAAAAGCAAGAAAGGATGGGTTTGTGATCAGAGTGCTCAAGGGGAGAGCTGGGCTGTGCCACGGGGCTCTGGTGTGCCCAGAGAGCACCAGGCTGCCGAGGGAGGGGGTGCCTGGCCGAGGCCACATCCCCGCTTTGGTTTTAATTGGTGCCGTGCTGGAAAATGAGGTGCTCTCCAGATGCTCCCCCATTGATGCTCTCTATTTGGGAGCCAGCTACCCTCCCCCTAATCCTGGGGCTGCTAGAGAAAAAATTTGGCAGTAATTCCCCACTTTGCAGCTTTCTCCGTGCGCAGCACAGGGAAAGTAACACTTGGCGCAGCCACGGCGCAAGAAATAACTCGTTAATTATTGGTTCATTAAAGCGTTTGAAGATCATGGGTGTAATGGCAATACAGAAAAGCTCAAGTGCAAGGTGAAGAAGCGGTATGTTCTGTCATCAGACTGGTGTGTGGTGGGGGAGGGATGGAAGAGGAGAGCAGGGCTTAGGCTCAGCCGAGACTCTGCAATGACATTACTGAATAGTACACTGTAGCAGCCACAAATTAAGTATTATCTTCCATCTGGTGACTCTGCACTTGATTTCTTTAATTATTATTATCTGAATATAAATTGTGAGTTTCAGCCAAGGATTCTGGAAGGTTGTCGTTAGAAACAGGGAGATAATTAAAAAAAAAATCATTATATTTGTGAAGGGGTTGCTGCTGTTTCTTGCCTTTCAGTGATTTGCTTACACAGTTTTCCATATGATCTCTACCTATTCGATGTACCAAGCTTTTTTATTATTTAATGAAAAATTGATCTGTGATTTTGCTTAGCAGATAGTTTGGATAATGTGAGTTAAAATGTTCAATTTTAAAGAGAAAGTCTCTATCCTAAAATTGTTTCAAGGTGCTCAGTGACCTCAAGTGGACTTCAAATATATCTAAAAATCACCAGATACTCCATCAAGATGTTGATTGGTTTGGGTGTGCATTTGTGGCTGAGGCTATGTAGTTTATGGGTTTATATTCCAGTCCAATTTCCTAGGCAAAACTGTTTTACCTGTGCATGCACTCCCTGCTGCCTTCCTCCAGCAGAGCAGTGCCCTCCCAGGAGCAGGAGGGGTGAAGGGGAGGGAGATCAGCTCTGTGATTTAGACGCCAATTTTTAAGCTGACCCTGTTTTAAATCACAGGAGTCTCACCTGCCACTGCAAACCTCTTTGTGTCCATCCCGCCAGATGTGACAGTTTATACAGAAGTGTGTCGTGTAAGACACAAGCAATCCATTTAAAGATTATCACATGAAACCATATTTACTTCAGAGGCCTGTAATAATTACACCTTCACTTGAAAAATCCCTAGGACTTTAGCTGCTGTGCCACAGATTTATACTCAAACATTTTCATTTGATGCGCAAAGTGTGAAGTACTCTTTAGTGGCAAGACAATTATCTGATTCTACTAATAAATGAATGCACTAGTAGTCATTTTTAATTGAACAATTATAGGATATTGCACTGTCAGTTGATTATAGAAGTCATTTCATAAATGTCAAAAATCTCTTTAAACGAATTATGGAGCTCCAAAATAACTCCGGCAATCAGCCAGCAATAACACAATAATCTGTTTACCCTGTTGTCAGGCAAACTACCACCAATTTTTTTTTTTCCTTTTTGAGGGGGGACTAAATCTTAAGGATTATACTCCTGCTCAGGCTGTAGCAGCTACTGAGGCTTTGATTAGTACTGATCATGAGTGCTGTCAAGTGCTGTGACATGTATTAAATAGCAAGAGAAATTAAAGTTGCTTTAGAGAGGCGTCAATAGCAAACAGGACAGATCTCTTCTCTGAGCAGAGAAGGTGGAACTCTGAAAGGTGCTTCTGACATGTTCCAGTTCTCTGGTGCATCAGCTGACTTCAGCTTTTGTTTTGATGTTGAACACAAAGACCAATTCTTTTCTGTTATGGGATAATCTGTTTCCTCTGTTTTCCTTGTTGTATGTACAAAGGATAAAGAGGCCAGGTCTGCTTCTCTCTGTGCACACCTGTGTTCATGAATATCAGCCACAACGGGTTATCTGCATACTCATACCAACAATAAAAAGAATTTGGCTCCTGATAACTGTAGATATGGAAAGCCCTTCCCTGGTGGATTGGATCCCTTTCTTTCCTGGAAATGTATAATAGTCCCAAGAGCAATTTAGGTACAGCTGCAAGGATGGGTTCCAGTCATAACAAAGACTTACTCTGACCAGGGTAAGGCAAAGAGAGAGCACCCAAATAAGAGGCTGTGGACTGTTGTGGAAGAAACTTTTGCTTGCTGAGAGTCAAAGAAAGGGGAAGTATTTTAGACCTTTTGCTTTTTATCAAAATAAATTCATTGTGACCCATAAACTTACTAATAATAAAAGGCTTTGAAATAATATGCAGGAATCAAAGGGAGAATTAAAAGAAATATGTATTTTGGAAAGTATTCACTTTCTGGAGATTTGGGGTGTGTAGTTGGGGTGGGGGCTGTTTGGACTGTGTTCAGTGTCAATTCTAGACACCTTTGGTCTGAATATATTTAACAGAATTCCACTACTTGAAACCATTTTTGGAAATCTGACACCTGATCCTAAAGCTGGTCACCTCAAAATGAGTGATCTTGAAAGAGTGGTTGGTATATGGGAGGCTGATGGTAATAGAATGGATTTACTGCAGGTATATGACAAAATCTTTAATCTCTTTTAATCCTTAGCAATATATGAAAGATACCTGCAGCTTTGGCTCTGTTTTTTGACATATTCATATTTTCAAATGTCGAAAACTGAAATCCTCTGAAATCAAACTCAGAGTGGGGCTGACAAGAGTAAGAGAATTTTAGTCATAGATGGTGGCAGGAAATTTTGGTCTGGAGACTGTGTGGGAGGGGCAGGAGAGCAGTGGCCTCCTGTATTGTCTGTGCCTCATGCAGTAACCCTCTGCCAGGAGCACCAGGTTGGCCACACCTGGCCCTTTAGACTTTTAAATAATAAACCCCAATTTTCTGTCCCTATTAGCAGGTGAGGTGTGTACAGGAGACATTACACCCCTATTTGATGTGTATTTCCTGGGATGAATGCATCTGTCTCATTAAGAGTTGCTGTTCTGGCTCTAAAGGATAGAATAGTCAAAAGCATTTGGGTTAGACAAACAGAAAAATGAAAAGAAAATAAAGAATCAGATGTTTACAAGGAAATAGCAGATAGTCAGGACTCATAGTTATTTCACTTTTATTGTGAGGCTTTTTT